>JAOSBO010000212.1:0-33490 GCA_027563915.1 Erythroxylum rotundifolium | reverse complement strand
TCCATATGTTGATCATGTCTCTTCTCAGACAATAACTTAGGAAGAGATTTGCAAGATTTTTTCGATGGGAACTCACTTCAGTGTTATATCTTTCTGCTCTAGTATCTCTTGGATCAAGTTGAACTTGTTGATTACATGTTTGGACCATTGATGAGACCATGTGTTTTTTGCCCGTGTAATAACACCGTTGTTGTCATAGTATAATAGTATAGGCTCAACAATTCTAGGAACAACTTTAAGTTTAGTGATGAATTTCTTGATCCAAATTGCTTTTTTTTCCGCCTCTAACACTGCAATGTACTTTGCTTTGGTCATTGAATCCATAATGGTTAGTTATTTGGAACTCTTTTAACTTACCTCACCACCAGTTATAGTGAAGATGTACCTTGGCTGTGATCTACTATCATCGGGATCTGAATGGAAACTACCGTCAGAATATCCTTAAACTCTCAATTCAGGACCTCTATAGAACAAAAACAAAAATTTAGCTCTTCTCAAGTACCTTAAGATACTTTTTATATTTGTGCAATAACCCTCACTTAGATTGGCTAAAACCCTACCCGTTATTCTCAAAGTATAAAAGACATTTGGTCTAGTACATAGCATTGCATATATGATTGATCCAATTGTCTAAGCATATAGAATACTGATTGTAGGATTACATATCATAAGTTTTAATAATTTAACCTTGATAATACCACAAGTGCACGGGTTGTTCGTGTAGTATTAAGGTGTCGATCCCACGTGGAAAGGGCTAATCTAATCCTGAAATCTAAGGCTAAACTAAATCGTAATAATTCAAAATAAATAAACTAAGGTAGAAATAAATCCATCAAATAATCAATCTTAATAATTAAATTTCAGAAATATAAACAATATAGCAATTTGTATAACCCAATCAATGATCAACCAAAGAACTACCAATTGGGAGAATAGGGTTTTACCTAACCTTAACAAAAACCTAATTGATTGCGAGATTATTAAATTATCGGGCCTAGACGATCCTAGGGTGGATTACTTGTTGGGGTAGTATTCTAAAGGCAATCACCTTTAACACTTTTGTATAAACATTATTTTGATTAATAAAGTGAAAGGAATTTTTCATTAATTTGATAATCCTTTATATATATGAATTGATAATGAACTTAAATCAAATTAATGAAGTCTATGATACAAAACATAGCACGAAGGAAATCATGATGAGATCATGATAATGAGATTCCTATCATATGAAATTATATTAGTATCTAAATAATCCCTAGTCATATGATTAATTAGATAGGACATTATTAACCCAGAGAGACTAACACATGTTATACTCCTTGATTTGATCAAGCAGTGGATCTTATAAACTGTAAACATGAGATGTTTAGAGTTAACAAGTGGATGCTTACAAAGGGTAGTAAGTACATCACCTACAATGAGATTATCATGTGGATGATCTATCGAATGTCAATGATTAATCTCATCATAGCAATGGTGTAAACATCCTTAGACTTAAGGTACTCAAGGATATCTTGGATACTAAGCCTGTGCTTTGACATCATTCCTTGTTACCTTAAGACAAGGTCACTCTTAGGGTGGTGATTGCGTACAACTATTAGTATTTGAAGGTAATTGGGTAGCTAATAAAGGATTCACTACTCCTAATAGAAGGAGATGATAACCACAGCCTCTTATTGGGGTCATTACTCGGGAGTCTCTAGCCAGAGCAGTTATGTGTCATGAAGAGAGTCTTCAATGACATATAATAGTAATGAGAGCCTAGGACAAGAACTCATATCACTTGGACTATATGTGACGTAGTCAGTTTAGTGGGAGTTAACACTTAACCCATACTCTGAACCAAGTGGGATATAGTATGGTGAAAGGACGAATTGTATGGCACTTGTCTATGGAAAGGTTCATAAGTTGGATAATTAACCATCGAAGAGTTCATATGTTAATCCACTTATATTCTAGCACAATGGCATCATAAAACCCTTCATGATTTGATTGAATTAAGAGTTAATTCAACTGCCTTAAATAATCGAAACCTAAGGGTCACATGCATAAAAGATTGGATGAAAAAAAAACTGTGTATGGCCTAATTTAAGCAAGCCACGATCGTGGCTGAAGGCAAATCTATTTAAAAAGGCCATGATTGACAATGTCCACGAAATGATATATAAATTATTTCTTAACTTATGTTCACAAGCTTCTTCCACTTCTTACACACACAAGTGATAACATAAGGGCTCTAGAAGAGTTCTAAAGTCAGTGTGAGGTGTCTTGAGTCTTGTTCTTGCGATTAGTGCAATAGTTGCTTGAATCAAAGTGCATGTAACAAGATTCTTGACCCATCTTCTATCGTCTTGAGCATCTACTAGAACTCATCTAGTTTAGTGTTCAAAACACCCTTATACATTGTTTCTTCATCATCTTTGCATTTCTTTGGGTGATCAAGGAAGGGTTTTGCAACAACCCAAACAAGGAGAAGAAATAAGAAATCAGGAGAAACAAAGAAAAAAATGTTTTGATTTTTCATGTTCTTTATATATCCTTGCATATATGGGAGATTCTATGGTTTTCGAGTTGTCATGGTGTCAAAATCATGATTCCAACACTTCTGTTGCATATATATTCATTTGATGCTTGCAACCATGGCTAAACCCCACATTACTGTCTCTCAAGTTATAATCTTTAACCCTAATTCATAATCCCTAATTAGATTATAGAATTGCAATCTCTTGATTCACAATTTACCTAAAACCTAAATTAGTTCTAAAACCTATGCATGATCTCTCACTACAAAAGTTTACCAATTTGATTCAATTCTTAATCTATCAAACTACCTAACTCTTGTTAGCCCAATTTGATGATTTTCACTTGGTTCACCCTTTCAGTTTGTTACCGAATTATTAAAAACAAAAATTGAATCACGAATAACTCAATGGAAACACAGTAAATGAAATTTCATTAATATCCAAGACAAAATCCTGGAGGTGAGTTTAGATATAACTCAACATTCATCAAAACCCACTCTCAACAATTATATCAATTTTATATATCAATAAAACTGAAATAAATTGAAAAATATGCTTAGAATGGAATAGCGAAGGCAACGACAATGGGAAACCTCCTATTCTAGGAAGTACTTCATGTCAAGCTTCTTATTCATGTCTCTTTTCCTTTGGCTTCTTCCTCAATCTCTCGATAAGCTCTCTAGGGTTTCGGGATGTGGTTGATGCAAAAAGCTCCTCTTTTCTGCTCTTTATGCTCCTTAAATACCTTGGCAGCACTAGAACATGCTTTTATTTTATTTTATTAAACATAGACTTGATCTTTTTACATGGAGGCAAACATTGGTAATGAATGTTGATCCGATTACTCGACTAAGTCATGTTTATTAAACAGCTTGGTTAAAACATCGTTATAGCTTTTTGACACAAAGGCATGTATTTATGATGCATGTCGATGCAGTTACTTGGCTATTATCACATTTTCAACTGGCTATTAGCTCTATTCATAACCCAAAGGTCAACAGACTAGTTATTAATTTAACAATTTTTTATTTATCTACCTTGTTGTCGTAGTTACTTGTTTCCATGAAAAATACTAGTAAAGTTACTGACAAGGTGTCATTACCCTTGCAAATTAACCCTACACGAATAACAAGTAGTATGTAGGAGTAGGGATCGTTTCCTCGAAAATTTGATAATGGAATGCTAACTATCGTCCAACTTGTTAACAAAATTTCTTTCACAAAAACTAACACAAAAACTAAAACGAAATAAAAATTTAAAATCTAAAAATGCAATCTAACCTAAACGATTAAGTATCAAATGCAAACTACTGACTAAACTACGAAAAAAACAATTTATAGAAAACAAAAATCAAAAGATAATCTAACTCAAACAAAATTAGATTTGACGCAAACAAAAACCAACGAAATCAACTAAATTGAACTCAAACCAATGCAAGAAAATAAATGATTAGGGGGGTTTTGATCTCGGCAATTTAGAATTTAAAGAACTTGAAATCAAATAAGTGCTAAATCAAAATTTGGAAGAAAACAAAATTGAAAGATTAGGATAAAACATAATTATGGAAACTTCAACTGCAAAGGATTTCACCAACGAAGCCAATTAATTCATTAATTGAACTCGAGGGATTATTCACGCATTGTGTTTACATAATCAAAGGATCACCAAATTACTAATTTTATGCTTCTTAACTACTAAGAAAACAAATCTTCATAAACAATCATAGGATTTATAACTACTAATCCAACTATTTTGCGTACGAGCATTACTATAGTTGGCTTAATGATCTTGCCTTGAAAAATTCAACAACTACTATCATCAGTTTAAGACAAAGTTCGAATTCTCCCGAAGTAAGTTTGATAACTACTATCAACAACCTAGCTATAAATCAATTAATTTGGCAACTACTACCATCAATCAATCGAATAACATCTAAAAATCCCTTATAAATCTTAATTCCGAATTTTAAGATTTACAAGTTCAATTCAATCATTAAAGTTCCAGAATTCAAACACATGATTGCAAATCACAAAAATAAGAATCAATTAAGATTAAATCCTCTTGAATTAATATAGGTTTGAAGGGTATTACTCTTTACAATTAAAATACAAACTTAGCTACACATACCTAGTAAAACGTTGTTACCACTAAATGGTCTAAGGCAATTGAGTTCCTTTTGAAAAGAGTTAAAAAGGAAGAATGATCTAGAAGAAAGAAGCCTCCTTCTAAAAACCCAAGTCATATATATATATATATATATCTCCTTCCTATATATCACGATGTGGCTGACCTAATTAAGAGGCAAACTAGGAAACAAATTCCTCCTTCTCACGTCAATTGACAAAGGTCACAACCACTCTTCAACCTCTGCCTAACCAGCCATCCATAGTGGCATGTCTTCATGAGGTGGACATCAAGTCATCTTTAAGTAACCAATGGAGTCTTGCCATGTCATCCAAGTGCTTTGAAAATCTATTAAAGTTTTGTTAGCTTTGAACTACATTTTAAATAGTACACTAGGGTCAATTTCGACTGTGTATAAAAATCAAACGGTGATGATTGAGGATCTCAATTTTTATCAATAGATTTGCCTTTGAGTTAGCTTCAATCTAAGACTTGAATCACGGAATTGTACCATCTGAATCAAAAGTTATGATTGAAATATAGTCAAAAGGTCATTCTAGAGATTTAGAATCTGACACAAAATTTGGGAATTTGTTTGTCCTGAGCTCCAGCTCAGAAAAATCTGAAATTTGTCCCAAAACAACCTTCAATGAGTCAAGAATTTAATTATAAAATTTCAGAATTTTTGGCCAAACCAAATTCGAGATAAAAATCCCAAAATGACTAAAGATCAAGTCTTCCAGAAACCCAAAAACAGTGCAATTCGAGTCTATTTGTTTCATTTTTGCATTTTTTGTTAACAAAACCCGAATAATGCTAAGGCATGATAAAAAAGCTATAGATAAACATAAAATGAATGTAAATGACTTTGAATTCAGTCTTAAAGATATATGAAAATACGAGTTTATCAAATTCTCCCATACTTAGCTCTTGCTTATGCTCAAGTAAGAATAAGAACAAAAAGTAGAACTACGGAAAACTTGAAAAACGAAGTGCAGAAAAACAAAATAATGCAATGCAAAGAAAAATACTTAAGTATGCATAATTCAAATAAGTTCCCCACCCATATCAAGAAATTCAAGCATGATAACTAGGACTCGGTTTACCACGATCAACATATAAAATTAATGAACCCAATTTACATGTAACAGTCGAGCTAATCTAGTGTAATAGAGTTAGAGGAAAATTATGCCACATCGAAATAATAAGTCCTCTCATTGATATACACTTCAACACTCAAACTATTTAGGCTCAAATGTGTAACTCTCAAAATTCAATCAACGAATACTTTTTACCATATGCTTGCTTTTCAATCTTGACAACACTATCAAAATGTGCATATACTAAACACAAATCAAAAGGTCTTTAGCATGGTTGTAATGGGGCTTGGCTAAAGGGGAGGTAAAAGAAAGATAAGAGAAGGCTAAAGCAAAGGAAGTAGAGCTATACAGAGTATCATAGAACTCATGCACATGTATGCATCCAGGCATAATTATACAATTTAAAGATAATTAACTCCACTTCTTTTCATTCCATTCAGGCTTCCAATAGACAAGTATATAAATCGAAACACTTGAGAAACACTTTTCTTTTTCTTTCTCATATCATGACCCAAACCTTTGTTTTCTTCCAACAATGCCGAGTTGTGCTCATACCCAAACATTTGAATTATCACCATGTCATCATATATTAACTACATCTTCAACTTTGCCAAATAGATGCTTTACTAACCTTGGCCATAGGATATAGAGTATAAAAGACCAAGGTTAAATTAATAATGTGGAAAGAAAAGAAACGAATAAAAGCTCAAAGGGGCTTTCTAATGGAAATCATGCTTTAGGTTGGCTATTTAAGTTCAAGGGGTTTAACCTAGATGCCTTTATCATGTTCATGCAAGCATGCTAAGTCAAGATAGTAAGCAAGATCTAGGGAATTATATTGTTGAAAGAATGCACACAACAAAGAATAATTTTAAAGGCACGAGAGCTCACATAGGTCATCTATTAAGTCGATACAACATAGTTACAAGGTCACTCTACTATGTAGAAAGTTCAAGTTTTACATGAAAACCCATTCATCAATTTTATCCATTCATCATTATTAATCAAATCTCACACATAATACTCGAACTCGCTCAACGATTGGGAATCTGAAAGAAGGCTAAAACACTTAAGATGTAAGGAAAACAAAAAATATTTTTGTAATTTTGGGGAATTCTTTTTTACAAATTTGATGATTTATTTCATGCAAAATATGTAACTAAAGTGAAAATTTTCTCAAGTTCAAGCAAGAGCAAGAAGGTACGGCAATTTGCCCCTCAAAAGATAGCATAAATCCAAACCTTGACTACCATTTTAACCTAGAAACGAACTAAAGTCTCCCCCCCCACTTAAACATAACATTGTTCTCAATGGTGAGGTAAATAAAAGAAGGAAGATGCACATCAAATCTAAAAAATAGAAACAAAATCCAAAATATAGAAAAAGCAACAAAAACTGAAATGAAAAAGAAGGGGAGAAGAAATCAAATCTGATTTATCTCTAACGGGTTGCCTCCCATTAAGCGCTTTTGGTTATAGTCATTAGCTCGACATTATGTGCACATTATCTCCGTAGATCGACATATCCTTGAAAACTTCGTAAA
The DNA here is from genome assembly GCA_027563915.1 of Erythroxylum rotundifolium. Lineage (NCBI taxonomy): Eukaryota > Viridiplantae > Streptophyta > Magnoliopsida > Malpighiales > Erythroxylaceae > Erythroxylum > Erythroxylum rotundifolium. Next base: position 26,198 of record JAOSBO010000212.1, on the reverse strand, counting down.
AAGGTTTCAATCGATGGCCATTAACTTTGAAGCTTCGGTTACTACCTATGTGACAAATCTCAACAGCACCATGTGGAAATACATTAGTAACAATGAAAGGACCATGCCATCAAGAACGTAACTTACCAGGAAAGAGCTTGATATGTGATTGGAAGAGAAGAACTTTCTGAACCGCCAAAAATTCCTTGCTTCCAACCATTTGGTCATGATATGCTTTTGCCCTTTCCTTCGCAATTCACACATTCTCATATGCGTCATTCCTTAACTCCTTGAGTTCTTGAAAATGTAACTTGCAATGAATTCCAGCATTGTCATAATCCAAGTTACACCATTTTATGGCCCAAAATGTGCAATGTTCAAGCTTCACGAGAAGATGACAATTCTTTCTATAAACCATTCTAAAAGGCGACATGCCTATAGGTTATTTATATATAGTGCAAAAAGCCCACAGTGCATCGCCTAATAGAAGACTCCAATCTTTCTGATTAGGTTGCACAGTCTTCTTAAGGATAGACTTGATTTCACAGTTTGATAATTTTGTTTGACCACTCATTTGTGGATGGTAGGCGGTTGAAGTTCAGTGGATGATGTGGAACTTTTTCAGTAGACAACTTTAGCATCATTATTTTTTGTTACTAATGCCTCAACCCATTTAGATACATAATCAACTGCAAGAAGGATGTATAAATATCCATTATATAAAGGAAAAGGACCGATAAAATCAATACCCTAAACATCAAAGACCTCACCAAATAATAAGAATGTTTTGCGACATCTCATTCTTACGAGTATTATTTCCTACCTTTTCGCATTGAACACATGTCTTCCAAAATTTGAATGCATCTTTAAACAACGAAGGTCAAAAGGATCCACTATCAAGTACCTTGTGTGCTGCGCGCTTGGCTCCAAAGTGGGCACTGCAAGAATAAGTGTGAAAAAAAGTTAAATTAGAATGAAACTCATCTTAATGCACACAATGCCTAATCACTTGATCTGAACAAATTTTCCACAAGTATAGATTATCCCAAAAAGTAAAATCTAGAATCAGGGCGAAATTTATCGCGTTTGGTTTTTTTCATACCTATAAGCAACTCGTGGGCAACTAGAAAATTAACTAAATCAGTGTACCACGGCTGCGAGGAGGAGGAAGTAAACACAAACAACTTCTCATCAGGGAATTCAATAAGAATAGATTTGACCTTGGCATTATTGTTGCACAATCTACTCAAATGGTCAGCAATAAGGTTCTCGGCACCTTTCTTATCCCTAATTTCGAGATCAAACTTTTGTAGAAGCAAAATCCAACGGATAAGCCTTAGTTTGGTCTCCTTTCTCTACATGAGGTACTTAAGGGCTGCATGATCAGGAAAAACAATAACCTTAGTACCTAATAAATATGACTGAAGCTTTTCTAAAGAAAAAAACAACAGTAAATAGCTCTTTTTGGTTGTATGGTAGTTGAGTTGTGTGTCATCGAGAGTGCGAGAAACGTAGGTAATGATGTGAAAAAGTCGCCCCTCTAGTTGTCCAAGGACTAGTCCTACAACAAAGTCACTTGCATTGCACATAATCTCAAAAGGAAGCTCCCAATTCGGTGGTTGGACGATGGTAGCAGATGTAAGGTTTTGTTTTAGAGTTTCGAATGCTCATTTGCATGCATTGTAGAAAATAAACTCTACATCCTTCGCGAAAAGCTTGCAAAGGGGCGCAGCAATCTTCGAAAAATCCTTGATGAAGCATCAATAAAATCCTGCATGACCAAGGAAAGAACAAACATCCCTTATGCATGATGGGTAAGGCAAAGACAGAATAATATCAATTTTTGCTTTATTGACTTCTAAACCACGTTAAGAAACCATATGCCCTAAAACAATTCCTTGTTAAACTATAAAATGACACTTCATATAATTCAAAACAAGGTTAGTTTCCATAAATCTTTTCAGAACTAAAGATATATTTTCAAGACAATGATCAAATGAATCACCATAAACAGAAAAATCATCCATAAATACCTCAATAATTTGTTCAACATAATCAAAAAAGATACTCATCATACATCGCTGAAAAGTCACAGGGGCGTTGCACAATCCGAAGGGCATCCTTCTATATGCAAATGTGCCAAAGGGGCACGTGAAAGTAGTCTTTTCTTGATCCTCAAGATTGATCACAATTTTATTGTATCCACTATAACCATCGAGGAACAATAAAAAGAATTACTTGCTAGTCACTCCAACATCTGGTCTATAAACGGCAAAGGAAAGTGATCTTTACATGTCGCCGTATTAAGCTTCCTATAATCCACACACATGCACCATCCACTTTACCTTTGAGGTACAAATTCATCATCTTTTTTCTTCACCACAGTGATCCCCATCTTCTTCGGAACCATGTGGATAGGTGCCACCCATCTACTATCAGTGATTGGATAAATAACACCTACATCCAAAAGCTTAAGTAACTCGATTTTTACCACCTCCTCATAGGCAGATTGAGGTAGCGCTGTATCTCCCTTGTTGGATTTGAATTTTCCTCTAATAGTATGTGATGCATACACATCAAAGGACTAATACCTTTGATGTTAACCAACGTCCATCCTATGGCCATCTTATGTTCGCGAAGAACATTCAACAACCATTCCTCCTACATATTTGTTAGATTCTTTGCAACAATAATCGGTAAAGTATTGTTATCACCAAGAAACATATACCTAAGATTATCAGGCAAAGGTTTCAGCTCAAGCTCAAGTGCATGCATAACATATGGTAAAAGTTCCTTATGCGATAAAGGAAGATTGATGAAAGTCACCTCATAAGGAATGGGGGAAAGTACATGTAAAGCAAAACAAAATTAATGACTTTTGGAAGCAAGCACAATGCATGCATATCATCATCATAATCACCACTATAAGTCATGGCATTCTCACTACCAAAAATATGCCACAGTGTCAAGTCCAGACCATTATTGAATTCTAACTCAACGTGATCGTATACAAGCTTATCAATATCATCTAGAAAATTAATTGAGTAAACATAATCAAGTGGATATCAAAGAGCATTATTAATATTGAATTCAACCACATCATCTCCTACACTCATGGAAAGTAGATCATGTTCATAACCAATCTTGGTTCTAGCAGTCTTTAGAAAAGGTCTACCAAACAAAATAGGTGTACTCCTATTTGAAGTGTCCATGTCCATTTCAAGTACATAAAAGTCACAAAGAATTAATAAAGCACCTATTTTAACTAAGACGTCCTCTACGAAACCAAGCAAATAAATGAAGGAATGATCCACTAACTGTATAACCACACTCGTCACAAGCAAAGGTTCCAAACTCAAGGCATCATACATATGTTTAGGCATACAAAAAACTCTCTCAAACGAGTTGTTACCTATTATGCATGGAATGGAAAACACATCAGGGCCTTTCTGCTTGCATGGGATATTCGGTTTCATCATAAGAGAAATGGCCTCACATATGTTCACCGTCTCGCAACCTTTCAATTGATGGGTGCATTTGGTCATGCAAAGTTCTTTAAAAAACTTCGCATACTTCAGGACTTGGTGAATTGCATCAATAAGTGGAATGTTGATCTCCACCTTCTTGAACAAATTGAAGATATATCTCTCTTTCTCCTCTTGCTTGGCCTTCAAATTCCTAGCACTCAAAGAAAATGGAGGCATCAGCTGAAAATCAAAACTGATAGGTTTAGAGTTTACCTTTGGCACCCTATCAAAAGCTACATTTTGGGCAGGAATCAGAGGAACTAAATTTACCTTGTTCCTGGAATTTTCAGTCAGACTTTGTCCATTATGTTGTGAAGAATTAGGTTCTGTTTTTCCCCTAGAATTTTTAGCTTCATTATGATCAGCAAGGGGTGGAGAAGTTAGTCCTAATTAAGGGTTAAGATCCTTGGCCATAGGTTGTTTAACATGGTTAGGGTGCGTCTCAATTTCCTCTTCCTCGTCTAAGGTAATTCCCTTCTTTTTCCACTTAATGAGAGTCCTTCTGCTGTAAAGCTCAACAGCTCGGATAGATTCCTTGGGGTGCAAGGCTTAAAAGGGCATCCTGCCACTATTTTGCACCACGAGTTTACTCATCGAGGATGTGATTTGGCCTACTTGTTTCTCAAGATTTTGGATATTAGCATCTATTTTCTACTAGAAAGACAAGAAGTTTTGCTGCATTGCAACAGTGTTAGTAAACATATTTTTTATAAGTTACTTTAAATTAGAAATTTTAGAATTAGAAGTAGAAGAAGAAGGAAATGAATTCTGAGGATTTGGCCTTGAGGCATAGGTCTGATTTTGCTAGAAACTAGAGTGCATTTGCCCTCTTCCTCTATTGTTCATTAGCTGCGGTGGGTTTCCATAGCGCAAATTCGGATGGTCATGCAACCCCAAATTGCACGTCAATGAGAAAGGATCATATTTGCACTGTGGATTCGTATTGAATCCACCATCGATTGCATGGGCATATTCTATCGAGTTGTCCTCTATTGTGGGACGCAAATCAGAAGTGTGTCCACTAAGAGAACAAATGCTGCATGTCTTGACTTGCTGCACACTACCACTTAACATAGCATGCATTAGCGAGGTTAGTTCTTCAACTTTATTTTCTAATGAAACACTACTTACTCACTGACACGTTTCGTGTAGAATTCCCCTTGTGTGCCAAACTGCTTAGAATTTGTTGCCATATTTGAAATCAAATAACGAGTAGCATCAGGCGTCTTATCTACCAAATCCCCTCCACTGGTGACATCAATGATGCTTCTATCTTGAGGTGTCAATCCCTCGTAAAAGTATTGAATGAGAAGCTGATTGGGAATTTGGTGGTGGGGGCATTGTAAGCATTGCTTCTTGAACCTTTCGTTAATACTTGGAGAACGTCTCACCATACATCTGTCTTATACTACAAATTTCCTTTCGATTATTTGTAGCTCGTGAAGTGGGAAAGTAATTTTCTAAGAACATGCACTTCAAATTGTTCCATTGCATTACCACACCATAGGGAATCGAAAACAACTACTCCTTAGCTGAAGCTTTCAATGCAAAAGAAAAGGCTTTTAGTTTAACCAAATTCTCGTCCACCCCTTGTGGTTTCATTCCATTGCATACCATGTGAAACTCCTTAAGGTGCGCATGTGGGTCTTCTCCTGCAAGACCATTAAAACAAGGCAACAAACGTATAAAACTAGACTTTAATTCAAAATTAGCATGCTCTACATTAATACACAAAGGGTGGATGTCAAGGTTAGGAGTAGCAAGCTCCTTCAACATTCTCTGCAGATTGGTTGCCATATTTGCGAATTCTATTTGTGAATGCTCTGGCTACTAGAAAAGGTGTGCAAAACTTGGAAGTTCTTCCTCCTTTACCTTATGTAATATGGACGATTCAAGGAGGGATGATCACGGAGGTGTGCAATTGATGAAGAATGATTGCTTTTTGTAGAATTACTTGATTAATCCATTTAAAAGTTCCTGCTCAAAACTACTAGATATGCAACCTACAAAAAAAACATAAATAAACAAAAACAAGCTGAAAAATATGTTAGCAAACTGTTAGATAGATCCCCGGCAACGATGCCAAATTTTGACAAGGTGTTGTTACCCTTGAAAATTAACCCTACACAAATAACAAGTAGTATATAGGAGTAGGGATTGTTACCTTGAAGATCTGATAATGGAATGCTAACTATCATCAAACTTGTTAACAAAATTTCTTTCACAAAAACCAACATAAAAATAGAAATGAAACAAAAATTTAATATCTAAAAATGCAATCTAACCTAAATGATTAAGTATCAAATGCAAACTACTAACTAAACCAGAAAATAGAAACAGTTTACAGAAAATAGAAATCAAAAGATAATCTAATGCGAACAGAATCAGATTTGTCACAAACAAAAACCAACGAAATCAACTGAATTGAACTCGAACCAATGCTTGAAAATAAATGATTAAGGGGGTTTTGATCTCGGCAATTTAGAATTTAGAGAACACAAAATTAAACAAGTGCTAAATCAAAATTTGGAAGAACAGAATTGAAAGATTAGGATAAAAAACAAAATTATGGAAACTTCAATTGCAAAGGATTTCACCAACAAAACCAATTAATTCATTCATCGAACTCGAGGGATTATTCGCGCATTGTGTTTACATAATCAAAGGATCACCAACTTACTAATTTTATGCTTCTTAACTACTAATCCACCTATATCACATAAGAGCGTTACTATAGTTGGTTTAATGATCTTGCCTTGAAAACTTCGACAACTACTATCATTAGTTTAAGACAAAGTTCAAATTCTCCCAGAGTAAGTTTAATAAATACTACCAACAACCTAGCTATAAATCAATTAATTTGGCAACTAGTACCATTAATTAATTGAATAACATCCAAAACTCCCTTATAAATCTTAATTCCAGATTTTAAGATTTACGAGTTCAATTCAATCATTAAAGTTCTAGAATTCAAACACAAGATTGCAAATCACAAACATAAGAATTGATTAAGATTAAATCCTCTTGAATTAATATAGGTTTGAAGGGTATTACCCTTTACAATTGAAATAAAAAATTAGCTACACATACCTAGTAAAACATTGTTACCACCGAATGGTCTAAGGCAATTGAGTTCCTTTTGAAAAGAGTTAAAAAGGAAGAATGATCCAGAAGAAAGACGCCTCCTTCTAAAAACCTAAGTCATATATATATCTCCTTCATATATATTATGATGTGGCTGACCTAATTAAGAGGCAAACTAGGAAACGAATTCCTCCTCCTCACGTCAATTGATAGAGGTCACAACAACTCTTCAGCCTCTACCTAACCAGCCATCCAAAGTGGCATGGCTTCATGAGGTGGACATCGAGTCATCTTTAGGTAACCAATGGAGTTGCACCATGTCATCCAAGTGTTTTGAGATCTATTAAAGTTTTGTTAGCTTTGTACTACATTTTTGATGATACACCATATCAATTTCTACTCTGTATAAAAATCAAATAGTGACGATTGAGGAGCTCAAATTTTATCGATAGATTTTTTTTAGAGTTAGCTTCAATCTGAGATTTGAATCACTAAATTTCACCATCTGAGTCAGAAGTTATGATTGAAATATCGTCAAAAGGTCGTTCTAGTGATCCAGAATCTGACGCAAATTTTGAGAATTTGTTTCTCCTGAGTTCCAACTCAGAAAAATCTGAAATTTGTCCCGAAAAATTCGTAAATGAGTCAAGAATTTAAGTATGCAATTTCAAAATTTTTGGCCAAACTATCTTGAGATAAAAATCCCACAATGACTAAAGGTCAAGTCTGCTAGAAACCTAAAAACAATACAATTCAAGTCTATTTGTTTCATTTATGCATTTTACGTCAATGAAAGCCGAATAATTCTAAGACATGATAAGCAAGCTATAGATAAGCATAAAATGAATGTAAATGACTCTGAATTCAGTCCTAAAGATATATAAAAATATGAGTGTATCAATTACTTAGGTTGAAAGGCCTCGAACTATGAGTGAATATGGCAAGTAAGAGTGTGCTAAACTTACACTAAATCTTAATTAAGCTGTATATTCATCCAAAAACCCCAATTCACTAGTTTTTTCAAGCTAATGATTATTCATAACCTAATAGACTATGTTCATAATTAAATAAATTTCAATCCATCTAAACCATTGTCACATTCAAACAATTCACACAATGCAGCCTAACACCATCATACCATATGCGAAATCACATGAAAAGTAAAACACATAACCCCTCCCCACACTTGAACAACACATTTTCCTCAATGTATGACAGGAACATACAAGCATATAAAAGACAAAAAGAAATATAAAATTATGGTAAACAGAAAATAAATAAAATGAGAAATAAATAAAAATAAAACTAAAGGCCAATTTAAAAAAGAAAAATTAGGTTACACCAAAAATTTCATGGAGATGGAGGTAGTGATGGTGCCGGAGGTGGCAATTAAATGCTTTGAGACTTGAAATACCGATGGATCCATTAGATATCCCAGCTCTGGTGTTGTTGTGTCCTTCATCATTCCGGTGTTCTCCACAAGTGTCTTGTTAGTGTTGGAGATGACATCCAAAACTTTCTTCCATCCTTGTTCTTCCTTGGATTCTTCACTGGTGGCTTTGTCTGGTTAAGGCGGCGCTAAACTTGAGATTGCCTGACATATGTGCCTTCTGGCTGATATCCCTAAGTTTCATATTATGGGACTTGAGGATTTCAGCCTGCCGTAAGTGGCGATGGTTTAGGAAATCAGGTAAGTGGACAGTTAACTCACTACGATTCATGCTATAATATTCAATAATGGCAGACACTAGGTACCCTATGCCTAGATTATTGCTCCTCTTAAGCGGAGTGACAACAATGGCATTTAGCACATATGTGTATGTGCACACTGGAATGCTATGGTCCATGCACGACAACATAAAGAGTTCCTCTGTGGAACATTTGTTGACGTCTGTCTTGTCAAAAACTAGCTGACACATGAACTTATGCAGCAACAAGTGTTTGCGGGACCTAATTATGTTGTTATGAGCATTCTTGGAAGAAATTGCTCAATTCCAGTGAGTTCATTCCCATATCGAAAGGGATAAAAATCATTATACTGAGCAATGATGCAGGATTCGGGGAATCCACACATGTCACACATGATTTTTACATTTAGTTCATAAGCTCTTCCTCTCAACCTAAACCACAATTCCTTGGGGTTCATAGGGTTATAAGTCAGTGAAGTGAAAATTTCCAAAGTGAGCTCCTGATAGACAGGAAATTGGAACCATATAAATTGGGCCCACTGGATTCTTTTGGTTAATTTTTCTACTTTCTCGTATAGTTTTAGCCTATCGAGTGTCTCAAAATCAAAGTATCTAGGAACTACAATTTGTCTAGAATTTAGGGATTTGAAAGGAATACCTTCCTCCTCTGTGTAGATTAGGAAGAGCGTGCCAAAGTCTGCTGCTCGGTTTCTTCTCCCACGTCTTACAACTTGATTTCGGCCTGATTGCTCCCTTCTGGTGGACTGCTTAATGTGTGGCGTATTTCTTGAGAATTAAGTAGAATTTGGAAGAAAATTTAAAGGGTTAAAAATTGGTAGAGAGATGTGAGAGCTTTTGTAGGCTTGAAGTCTAGAGACATAAAGCGAATGGAAGAGTGAGATTAGAAATGAATTTATAGATGGTTAAAAGGGTAAAATGATAAAAAAAATCCTTTAAAAATGTGTGCTCCTTTATTTTCTGCATAGTCGTAGGCCACGATCGTGGCTTATTTTCGATCACTTGATTTTTCTTCTTTGGTTCTTTTCCCAATTCTTTCAATTTCACTTCTTAATTCTGTTGTGACCCTTTTCACCTTTCTTGAGAAATCATCCACTTTATTCCAAAATCCTAGTCTTTTTTTATTTTATTCGAAAACAAAAATAATCTTAACTATGGAATTTAAATGTTTTAACAAAAACAAACAAGGTAATAATTTTCCATAGGTTGCCTCCCATGCAGTGCTTCTTTTAAAGTTAGTAGCATTATCGTCATTAATCTCATAGTTTGTACTTAGGCTATCATGCTACAGTTTCCACCTTTGTTCTGATTCTCTTTTCCTTGCTTCCTTCTTCGTGAGCGCTTCTTCCTGAATGCATTCCTAGGTTCCAAGATATCTTCCCATTCTCCTCAAGGTTAAGTCTCATTGATATCTGTTGGAGATGAAGGAGAGTCGTAGTATTTCTTAGACATTTGGAAGGTTATTTTCTATTTTCCTACCCTAAAAGTTAATTCACCCCCATCAACATCAATGATTGAACGTGTAGTGGCAAAGAACGGTCGTCTAAGAACTATAGGGGTTTTCATATCTTCTCTAAGGTCCAATATGTAGAAGTCTGTACGAAAGGTATATTTGTCAACTTTTACTTACACATTCTTTATAATCCCCTTTGGTTGATGCACCATTCTATCGGTATTGTTTACCAAAAACTTGGTGAGAACTAACTCTCTTGACCACAACTTCAATCAAAAGGTTTAGGGCATCATGTTTACGCTTGCATCTAAATCCAAAAATGCCCTATCTATGATGATTCTATTAATAATACATGAAATGAAAAAGTCCTCTAAGCCTTTTTTCTTTTGTGTGATATTGGGGTCTTTTTCAGATAGTTGCTCCTTAACCTTCTTCTTTACAGATTCCTTTAATGTGAGCTTCGTCTGTAATTGTTTTGTCACTTCCTCAAACTTGTTGGATTCAATCTTTTATAATTTCCTCATTGCCCTTTGTGCATATAACTCCTGTTGCTGTATAATAGGTAATGGAAATACACATCGAGCAGCCTTGATTGACTCGATCACGGGTTCACTTGGAAGGTCTTCTTAAATTATTTGACTTCTGCCTTCATCTTCTTCTTCCTTCACCTTCTTAGGTTCCTCATCCTAGGTTTTATTGATAGCCATAATTCGTTCCTTCGGATTAGAGTCGGTGATGCTTGGAAGGGCTCCTACACTCCGAGTAAAAATTTTCTCTACTAATTAGCCAACTTGGACTTCTAGATTGTGTATGGATGAGGCATGATTCTTCATTACTCGCTCAAATTTACTCTCAAGCCTGATCGTAGGTTTATGTATGAAAAGTTTTAATATTTGTAACCTCGATAATACTGCAAGTGTATTGGTCATTTATGTATTACCTGAGGTATCAATCCCACAAGGAGGGTTAATCTAATCCTAAAATTTTTTTAGAAACAATTAAACAGATATTTGACATACAATGAAATTAAACACGAGTACTAAATAAATCAACCAAATTAAATCAAATAACAAAACAATAATTGAAAATTAACACCTAACAAAAATAATCAATGAACAACGGTTAATAATTTCAGCTTCAAAATAAACAATAATTAATGGAAATTGACTGATTTGTTGAACAATGGTAGCACTATTGGATCACTTATGGCCCGGGAATGCACAATGTGCAATGGAATGGATCATACAACTTTGGGTCTTGTGCCTTGGTTAACCGAAAATTTCACAACAGGAAGTGTACATAATTACCTCTTGAAGCCGATGGATTTGGATTCTTTTTAGATATCTTAAAGCTCCAGCTCACAAGCGTCCTCTACTAGTATCCACACGAGGATGAATGATCTGGGTAGTGGCTAATGTGTGCTAGCATGTTATAAAACACTTTAGAATGTCGCATAGTTTTTATCTCGGGAAAAGGAACGAGTGGCTAGGTGGCTAGGGCTTTTTCATGTATATTCTAATGAGACATAAGCCCTCTATCTATAGAGAAGCCCTTATCCCTATTCCTAGTGGGAATAGGACAATCCTATTTTAATAGGAATATGAATATCCTAATCCTAAACCTATTAGGAATAAGAATATCATAATCCTAAACCCATTATGATTATGGAAGCCCAATAAATTTCGACCTATATTATATCTCATATAATAAAAGCCCGACATCTTAATTCAATCTAACCTAATAAATATATCCGTATATATTTATTCAGTGCCTAATAAATTAGGCTTGAGAGAATAAGCTCAAATCACATCACTCTTTGTGAGCGATCCTGTAGGCTCATTTGATGTTGGCAATGGGCTTGATCACACTTCAAGGCTCATAAGTCACAAGCAGTTTCTAGCAAGACATTATGACTACCTAAATCAAATGAGGATCGGTAATCCAGTTTAACCTATAACCATAGTTACAAACTCAGTCCTTTGTAACACGATATCAACATTAATCATAATGTATGATACATGTCGACCTTTGATTAGTCATAGTTTCTAGATTCCTAAGTTGACCAACTGTAACAAATGACATTGATGACTCCTCATCAATTCATTTGAGCACGGCCATGCATTTCTTTAGTCAAACTTGTCAAGAAGCCCAAATGATATCTCTCTTATTTAAGAGAGGTATAAATCCCATCTACATCATTCACATCCCTCCGCATGATTGATTTAATGTCAAACATACGACTACTTGTTATCTAGTTAAAGATAACTTAGTCTATTATCAAAAGACTAAATTCCTTATGTAGGGAACCATGATGACTTTAGGTCAAATGACTAAAGTCAAACCATATTGAGAATCATTAATGACATGAAACCTTATAGTGTTCTCTCTATGGGTCAGTCCAATATATGTTCTCTAACATATATCTATGCATCTGATTTGATGACTCATATCCATTATTAGTAAAGCGTGATCATCAATCAGAACGTATACTAGCCTTAATTCATTATTGTTCTACCAATATTGATCAACCAGGGATAGTTTAGAATAGTATTATCATGTTTATGGTTTTACTATCAAGTCACATACTTGATGATATAAGCCTAATACTATTCATGGAATGTAAATCACATTACATAAACAATATACATGCATATATAAAAGAATACCTCATAATCAGAATGTCAGCACAAAAGTCATATATGGCCATTGGCCTAGGGCACTAGTAGCAAGCACACCCTAAAATTCAACCTAGTGAGTTAACCAAAAGAGAGAAAGGGAAAACTATCTATCTTTAATGCTAACCTAACCAGTTTCAATTTATCAAATTAATAGTTCTCGATCATCTGAGGGTTAATTACTCTCTCTTAAGTTATAATTGAACCCTGAAGCATAAACCCTATTCAGATTATGGGAAGTTGTAAGTTCTCTAATAAACAATTGGAAACCTATATATGATCTCTCTACACATGATTTACCAACCTAATTTAATTCTGAATCTATTAAATTATCTAAGTTCGTTTTTTCTTGATTCACCATCTCAGTTTATTATCGAGATAATAAGTGAAGAATTAAGCCACGATTAATTCAATAAACACATAAAACAATTAGATTCATTAAATCAAAATAATATTCCAAAGGTGAGTATAGAACATCAATCACAATTCAATTCTACCATCAAACTATATATCCCAATTTTATAACAAAATAAAATTGAAATACATAGGAAATAGAACTCGAATGGATAAATGGGAGGCCGCGACTTCGGGAAATTTCTTCTTCTGAGTAGCACGTCGAGTCTGCATCATCTTCCTCTTCTCTCTTCCTTCTTCTCTTTCTCGATCTCTCAAAGTTTTCTCCCTTAGATTTTCATCTTAGTAGCTGATCAAAAAGTTCCCCTTTGTGTTCTTCATGTTCTTTAAATATCTTAGCAACCCTACATTTATCTAGGGTCAAAACGGTCCTAAAAGTTCCTCAAAACTTGACGCTTTCACCTATTTTTGTGTCTGCTCGATGCAAGTCATGAACGTGGCTCTGGATCAGACCCCTCTGTTAGGATTATAGCTCAAGTGCCATGATTATGGCCTAGAGTGTAGTGACTCACATCTTTTTATCATGATAGGCCACGATCATAGGCAGTGGTTGTGGCCCAAATTCTCTGAAACTTCTCTGTTCTTTGATGTTGATCCTGAAACACTAACAAACGCATCAATGTACCTAAAAAACATAACATTTAAGCACAAAGACTTACACTAACCCATAAAAGAACTTAAGCACATAAATTATCACAATTCTAACCTAAACACACACTAAACACTCACACTAACACTTAATACATAACAAATTAAACCCTCAAACATGACGCAAATCATAAATATCAGAGCCTTCTATGTGAATCCTCCATGCCTCCAATCTTATCCAAAATCTTGTCTAATTTTGATTCCATCGATCTTACTTTATCTTGCTGAAAGCCCGATTGTCCTTGTGGCCTAAACTATCCTCCTATGTGTTTTTCTAGGAGAAGTTATGATTGTTCTTCCTGTTAGGGTTATGTAAATATAGTTCCCTAGATAGCAAGGGTATTTACATATAACTTAATTTTCTTCTAATTACAATATTGTACCGAAAATATTTATTATTAATAAACAAAAGGGTTTGGTTTTATTTGTATGAGCATAATATAACTAGTCTTAATGTACCAAGGTTCCTTTGTTGAGTAATATATATATACAAGGAGATTTATAAGAAAAATGTATATTATTATAATCTAAATTAATTGATTCACATTCGAATAATCAAGCTGGTCACTTGATTATGGTTTAGACTATAGTGTTGCGATTTACTTCCATATAAGTAAAGTAGTTTACTTCAAGGGAATGATGAGTTTCAAATCATGATAGTAGTTGACTATTGGTAATAGCACTATTAAATGAACTTGGAATCGTGTATGCTTTAAAGAATAAAGTAGGTCGTTACTTTAATCTTAAAACATAGAACTTAGCATTTTGTTATCACGAACCACAATCTTGATGATTGGTGAACTTAGTGTGCTTAGTAGTAATTTTTGATATGATCAGAATGGGTTTTTACAGGGTATCAATCCAGTGTCTACATTTTAGAATTATTAACTAAAACATGCATCAGGGAACATTCACTCAGATAAAGAGTTTATAGTGATATCATCACTTTTAGATGTTTTATAGAGATTGGTGATTAAACTGAGGCTAGTAGTTTGATGAACTAGCTACCTATGAAGTCTTAACACTAAGATTAGATATTATGTGCTAATCACCATGTAGAGACAAATGAGAGATCTAGGAGAAAAAACCAACACAAGGGCAAAATGGTAATTTTACTCTTTATTGTGCGGATGACTATAATATGGTTCATAATAGAGTTTGTAATTGGACTTCGAATTAATAATTTTGAAGAACATTTTATCATAATTTTATGTAATTTAAGAGTTTAACCAATTGGCTTTTGTGGAATGACATTTGGTTAATAGGTCGGAGTTAATTAAAATGAAATTAAATTAATTCCTGACTTATTGGAGGTTGAATTATTTAAGTCAATTAGATTCCCCCAAGAAGGTTATCAAGCAAAGCAAGAAATTTAAATGACCGGAAAGAAAATGAGACAGAAAGGAGAGAAATGGATGAGTTGGATTCGGGCCAATAAGATTGGAATAATAATTAAAAGTTAATTAAATTGGGTTTTAAGCCTATAATTAAATGTTGGGCTTACACTAATTAATTGTTAATTATAAGCCCAAAAGGAACATTTAATATTGAGCTGAATTTTGGTTTGATTAATTAGATTAATTAAATTGAAACAAATTTAAGAAAAGAGCAAAACCGAATACTACAAAGATGTAGGATTCGGTAATGCTCATCATTAAATAGTTTAATGGCTAGTTTTAAAAGATACAAAACATACAGCTCATTTAGGATTCTTACTAAATGAATGGTGCATTATTTTGGCTCTTCACTCTCTTCCAAAACCATACAAGTGCTAGAATTGTAAGGACACAATTCATTTAGCTTTGATTCTAAATGAAAGTGTGCGTGATTTGGCTCTCATCTTTTTCCCTCCCAACTTGCCAAACAAAGAAAAGAAAACCTTTTACATTTTTCTTCTCATTTCCTACCAAAGGATCTTGTTAACCAGGTTGTCCAAGGAGAACAAGTGGTAGATTAGATTGGTTGAGGACACAGCAGCGAGGAGTCAAAGTTGTAGCAAGGAGTCACTAATAATCCGATCTTGTTCTTATTTTATTTGTTTTCTTTATGTCATATCACGTATGTATTAAAAGCATGTTGATTTGGTGTTCAAGCTTCTAGTGTGTTTTGATTTCAAATTTTTTTTTGAAATCTACTTCTTAGCCAAACCAAATATGAACCTGTTTTTATTTCATCACTTCCACCCAGGGTTGTAAGTGTTAGAGGAGGGATTAGTACCCCCTCCTTGTCCGTATTGCACCCTCATATAATTTACTTGCTCTTGATTGCCTTCCTTCATCAGGTAACAGTCTACAGTGTCATGGTCTAATTGTCTACAGAGTTTACACTTCAGTTGTATGACCTTTACCTTAGCTGAGGATGACGTCTTCATGCTATTGAGCTATCATATTAAATTGTTGATCTTTACTTGCATATCATTCATATGATAGAATGTGACAATTCCGTTTTGCTCCCTGAAAGTAGCAAGTTGCTTATCTCTGTCGTTCGGTCACAAGCAGCTGTTGCTCGCCGTCTCCTCAATCAACTTCTCCACCTCATCAATAGTCTTCTGCATTAGTGATCCTTGTGAAGCTACATCAATCATGCCTTTCATTGACGAGTTAACTCCATTATAGAAAGTTTGTAAAAGGAATTCCTTGGGTAGGTTGTGGTGTGAGCACTTCCTTTGCAAATCCTGATATCTCTCTTAAACTTTGTAAATTGATTTCCTGTCACCTTGCTGGAAATTAGTGATTTCCTTAATAATCTTTGTGATCTTCGTTAATAGGAAATACTTGTCTAAAAAGGCATGCACTAACTAGTCCCATGTCATAATGTTAGTTGTACTAACTGAAGGGTACCATGCCTTCACTCTGTCTCTAAGGGTGAAGGGAAACAATATGATTTGGACATCATCTTCTAACATCTAATGATACCAGAAAGTATCACAGATCTTAAGGAAATTAAATATGTAAGCATTCGGGTCCTCATTAGCCAACCCATAGAATTGCACATTTTGCTTAATCATATTTAGGAGTACTGGTTTAATCTCCAATGAGGTTGCTTGAACAAGCAGCCTAGCCACTCCTTGGTTCACTGCATTGAACCTTGGCATCTTGAAATCCATTAGGGTTTGCTATTTTCAGCCTTGCTTCACTCCATGGTCCATGTTTCGTTAAAACTCCTTAGCCATTGTTGATTTTCTGATCTCTTCTTCTTCTCGCTAAGCTTTCCCAACCAGTCAATTAATATCTAAGTCTAACATTTCTACTGCATGACTCGAACCTCTCGTAAGTTATGTGTTCATACAAGAACATGATTTTTGAAATAAAAATAAAGAATGAAAATAAAAAACTATTCTAAACTAATGCCTTAAATTATAGAACTAAACTATTGCCTCCCCAATAACGATGCCAAAAAATTGATTGCAGATTTACATATGATAAGTTTTAATAATTTAACCGAAAGTGCATAGGTCATTTGCTTAGTATCTAAGTTATCGATCCCACTAGGAGGGCTAATCTAATCCTAAAATCTAAGGCTAAACTAAATCACAATAATTCAAAATAAATAAACTAAGGCATAAATTAAACAATCAAACAATCAAACTCAAGAATTAAATTTTAGAAATATAAACAAGATAGCAATTTGCACAACCCATTCAAGAATCTACCTAGGAACTACCAATTAGGAGAAAGGGGGTTTTATTTGACCTTAATGAAAATAAAAACCTAATCTAAAGTAATGCCTTAAATTATAGAACTAAACTATCACCTCCCCAACAACGACGCTAAAAAATTGATTGCAAATTTACGTATGATAAGTTTTAATAATTTAACCGAAAGTGCATAGGTCATTTGCTTAGTATCAAAGTTATCGATCCCACTAGGAGGGCTAATCTAATCCTAAAAGCTAAGGCTGAACTAAATCATAATAATTCAAAATAAATAAACTAAGGCATAAATTAATCAATCAAACTCAAGAATTAAATTTTAGAAATATAAACAAGATAGCAATTTGCACAACCCATTCAAGAATCAACATAGGAACTACCAATTGAGAGAAAGGGAGTTTTATTTGACCTTAATGAAAACCTAAATGATTGTGAGATTATTGAATTATCAAGTTTAAACAGTTCTAGGGTAGATTACTCTCTCTTGATTTATAATCTTTAACCTAATTAGATTATAGAATTGCAATCTCTCGATTCACAATTTACCTAAAACCTAAATCGGTTCTAAAATTGTCCAATAACCTACCAAAAACCTATACACAATCTGTTGCTACACAATTTTACTAGTTTGATTCAATTCTTAATCTATCAAACTACTTAACTCTCATTAGCCCAATTTGATGATTTTCACTTGGTTCACCCTCTTAGTTTATTACCAACTTATTAAGAACAAAAATTGAATCACAAATAACTCAATGAAAACAAAATAAATCAAATTTCATTAATAACTAAGACAAAATCCTGAAGGTGAATTTATACCTCACTTAACACTCAACAAAGCCTATTCCTAACAATTATCTCAATTTTATACATCAATAAAACTGAAATAAATCGAAAAATATGCTTAGAACAGAATAGCAAAGGTAGCGTTGACAAGAAACCTCCTGTTCTAGGAAGCACTTCGTGTCATGCTTCTTCTTTGTCTCTCTCTTCCTTTGTCTCCTTCCTCAATCTCTCGATAAGCTCTCTAGGGTTTCGGGATGTGGCTGACGCAAAAAACTCCCCCTTAAGTACTTTATATTCCACAAATACCTTAGCAACCTTATGGTTTTTTCGATGTCAAAACAGCCCGAAAAGTTCATTTAAACTTGATGTTTTCAGTTATTTTCACATCTGCGTGACGCAGGCCACAATCATGGCCTTACTTACCACAACCGTGGCTAGCATCTACCCCTCTTTGTCATGATCCTGGCTCAAGCGCCACAATCTTGGGCTGGGGTGTAGTGGGTCAAATTTCTCTATCACGATCATGGCCTATTGTGCCACAATCATGGGCTATGGTTTCAGCCTGAAAGTCTCTGAAACTTCTTCATTTTTTCACGTTAACCCTAAAATACTAAAAAACACATCAAGATACCTTACAAATATAACATTTAAGCACAAAGACTTACATTAACCCATAAAAACACTTTAGCACATAAATTAACATAATTCTAACCTACACACCCACCAAACACTCACATTAACACTTAATACATAACAAATTAATCCCTAAAACTTGATGCAAATCACAACTATCAAATACATTGCATTTTATCTTTCTCCTCTTATGTCTTTAGACACATACTCCTTGATAGAGAAATCCCATACAGCAAGGGTAAGAATCCCCTCTTGGAATTCTCTATGTTAAACCTCTTTGGAAATTTATTTATATGATTGTCATAGATTGCTTTACGTTTTGTGGGTAGTTTAGGATGTGTTTAGTGGTTAAATTTAATCGAATAGTGCATGATTAGGTTAGAATAGTGTTAGTTACTTAGATATTTGTGTCTTAAGTGTTTGTGGGTTAGAGCACGTGTTTGAGCTTTAATTTTATATTTTTGAGGTGATGTGATGTGTTTGCTAGTGGTTCAGGGCAAATATAAAATAACAAAGGAGATTCGAAGAAGACCCAGAGCCAAACCTAGGCCCACTATCATAGCCTCACAATCATGACAGAAGTAGATGCAAGAAGCCATGATCATGACAGAAGCAGAAGCAAGGAGTGATGATCATGGCATGTTTTGCCATAATCGTGATAGAAAAAGAGACAAGGTGTTAAGATTGTGACACTATAGGCCACGATCGTGGCTTGCACAATAGACAACATGGTCTGACTTTCCAAACTTTATTTTTTGAGGACATTTCGAATCTTTAGAGTATAGGAAAAGCATAGAGTTTCCCTAATTAGAAATGCTATAAAAAGGAAAAGAAAAGATAGCAAAAGGCAGCCTTAAATCTACCATTTTGGAAAACACTCCAAGAGGATAGAAGACAAAGAGAGAGAAAGTTTGAAAGGAGAAAAAAGTGGGTCTTCATAGCTGTTGCTTTCTTGAGGCATCTTGATCCCCGTTCCACGTGTATTTCCTTCATCTTTGCTTTCATTTTCTTAAATGTTAAAATGAATACAAATATGTTTCTAGATTTAGGTTTGATTAAAATGTTCTAACTTTCTTTTAGGATTTTACCATGAGTTATTAATTTATTTAATTTTTTTATTTTGGTTGGGTGTTATGATTGATTGTTGTATCTTTATGCTTCAACAACAAACTTAAAGGGTGAATCAAATGCAAAATGATTAGGTGAGATTAATAAGAGTTAGATGATCCAATAGGCCATGCAATCATTATAGTCTGTTATTATATAGAGAGAGATCTCATGTGAGACCCAATTTTTATTGGAGGGTTTAAAAACTAATTAGGTTTTGGACTGTTGGTAATTGAGAGATTATATATTTGGTACTTAAACAAATTAGGGATTATTAATTAGGGCGAGTGATTATAACTTAAGAGAGAGTAATGCCGCTTTCGATATCTAGAACCGTCTCCCTATTAACACATAAATGACTAAGTTAGAATTAATGAAAGGAAAATTCCCCTCTCTAAAAATTTTGTAACTTTTCTTGATTGATTTCCATTATGACTCTTGTGTTGCCCGATTTCAATTTCTTTATGTGTTAAACTTTTGAATTAATATAATCACTTTCTCATATTTACTTTTTTATGCAATTTTATTTTCATTTTATTAATTTTCTTAGCCTTAGATAACGTATAATTATATTAGTTCACACCTCCTCGTGGGATCAACCCTTCATAAACTACATTTCTTGACCCATGCACTTCTGGTATTTGAGGGCTATAAATAGTAAAGCTTGCCTTCCTTCATCAACTCTATGTATGTCGATTGAGAAACATAAGTAACTGTGGATTGAGACAACCTAAGCAACTTCTTTAATCTATCTCAATATAGGCTACTTCTCCTATATCCTTCATGGAGAAGTTCTTAGATAACCAAATATTTACGGATTGAAGCATAGGTATGTCGTTTCCAATCATCAATATGCCATCCACATATAGTACTAAGAAAACGTCTACACTCTTACTAAACTTTTTATAAACACATGGTTCATCCATATTTTTGATAAAATCGAACTCTTTAATTGTCTTATCAAAATGGATTTTCCAATTCTGTTATGTTTACTTAAGTTCATAAATAGACTTTTGCAACTTGCATACTTGAATGGGAATCTCTTGGATTCAAAACCTTCAGGTTGTATCATACACACTTTGTCCTATAAATTCAATTGATAAATCCTTTTTTGAAATCCATCTGTTAAATTTCATAATCATCATATGCAACTATAGTGAACAAGATCTTTATAGATTTTAGTATAGCTATTGGTGAAGGTTTCATCAAAATTAGCTCCTTGTTTTTATTTGTAACTTTTAACCACTAACCTCTCTTTGTACGTATGTATATTACCATCCATGTTAATTTTTTCCTTAAAAACCCACTTGCATTGAATAGGTACAATACCATTAGATGCATCCACCAAAGTCCATACTTCGTTAGTGCACATGGATTCTATTTCAAGTTTCTTGCCATTTTAAATAATCAATGCTAGACATTGTTTCTTTAAAAGTAGTAGGATCATTATGTATGAGCGATGCATTCTCCTTCCCCTTTTTAATATATGGATATCATCTAATAGGGGGATAACATATCCTACTAATGCATCATGGACTATGTGTCTCTTTAGCTCTCAGTTATGTATCATAAGTATCAACTTAAAGTTCCTATTATATCTTTATATGAATTTATGGCTCTTGAACTTCCCTAAGTTCTACCTCACTCCCACTACTTTCTTTGACAATAAATTCTCTTTCTAAGAATGTGGTATGTCTTAAGACAAACACCTTTTGCTCAACAGGATGGTAAAATTGATATCCAAAACTCTCTTTCAGATATAGCAAGCTTCACATAAGTGTTACAACCCCAAATCCTTAATTGTGACAATCCTGGTCTTCTACCAGTCGATATCTCATATGGTATTTTGTCAACCGATTTAGATGGAACCCTGTTTAGAAGGTAAGTAACAATTTCAATGGAATATCCCCTAAAGGAGATAGGAAGGATCATACGACTCATCACATAACGTAACATATCTAATAAAGTACATTTCTTCTCTTAGATACTCCATTATGTTGTGGAGTTAAAAAAGGAGTCCATCGTTGGAGAATCCCACTCTCTTTTATATAACCAAGAAACTTGTGGTCTAGCTATTCATTACCTTGATATGATCTAAGTGTCTTAATACTTTTATTGGTTTGTTTCTCAACCTTAAGTATAAATTCTTTGAACTTTTTAAATAATTCAAACTTTTTTTTCATCAAGTAAATAAACATATCTAGAATGATCATTTGTGAAAGTAATGAAATATGAAAATCCATCTCGAGCACTAGTGGGCCCACATATATCTAAATGTATTAGCTCTAGTAACTCACTGGCAAGTTCTCCCTTTCCACAAAAGGGTAGTTTGGTCATCTTTCTCAACAAACAAGATTCATAAGTTTCATATCATTCATAATCAAAAAGACATAAATATCCATTTTTATGTAACTTTATGATTCTAGTTTCATTGATATAACCTAACCCATAATGCCATAAATAAGATAGATTTTGGTCACATAACTTTCTTACGTGCTATTTATGTTAAGAATCTACCTTTCAAGATCTCAATCATATGAGCCATTTGTAAGTAATCCAGATCTATAATAAACATCATCTTTATAAAAAAAACAACTCTTAGTATTAATAATAAAGACAAATCCAAATAAGAAATAGAAATGATGTTAGTTGTGATAACTGGAAGATAATAACAATTATTAAGTTCTAATGCAAAGCTAGAAGGAAAAGCTAAACTACAAGTTCCTACAGCTAACGTAGCAACTCTTATTCCATTGCCAACTTATAGGTCCACTTTGTCTTTCCTTAATGATTTACTTCATGTTAACATTTGCATATTATTACATACATGAGAATCACATCTAGTATCTAATACCTGTGAATGTGGAACAGAAGTAGAAAGATTGATCTTAATCATAAACATACGTGAAGAGACAACTTCTTTAAGCTTTTTATCTTTTAGGGTATAAAGATAAGTTGAAAGTTCTTCTTCCAGTGTCTATTGAAACTGTAGTGAAAGCATGTGCCCCTTGTCATTGCTCTTCTTCTTGTTTGAGAACTATTTTCAAGTTTTGAAACAAGTCCAAAAGATTAGTCCAGTAAGCTTATTACAATCCATGATGCTCCTCAACATTGATACTTTTCTTCTAATTCAATAACCAAAACACAAAAGGAGCAAGTATTATTTTATATCCAAAATAAAATAAAATAAGGACTTTAAAAATATTTGATTACTCTTACTATTTAATTCAAAATAATACCCCTCACTATTAAATCTAGAAATTATCAAACAAATTCTTAGTGGCCTAGGATCCCATTCAAAAATAATTGATATTGAGTTTGCTCAATAAACCAACTAAATTTAAATTAAGAAGATAACATCTTTATAAATCACATCTAATGTGAGTTTTAGAACCATTAGGTGACAACTCTTTCCTAAAATATATCATATATATTATTCCTAACCCTGCCTTTAAATCCATACAATCGTGACTTACTCTTCCGAATCATACAAATTTAGTTAAGTAGGACCTGTTAATTTAAGATAAAACACATTCAAGTTAAGGTTGCTTTGAGTTTACTCAACAAGCCAAGAAATAAATAGAATTCTAGTTTTATTCTTAAATAATGGAAGGCATCAATCACATTCTTAATTTGTACTTAATATTTAATTGAAGGATTTAAAATTTCAAAAATTTTTGATTTCATAAAAAATCATATGATCTCATTATATTTATAGTTTCAAATATAATCTAATTACGAAAGAAATAATTCAAAACCTTTGGTTGATTCTAATTATTGATTTGATAACTAATTTAATTTAATAATTAAACTTTTGAAAAATAAAATAAATTAAAAAAATAATCCAAAAATGATCCTTGAAAACAATTTTCAAAAATTAGAAAAACACCTTTTCAATTTTATTAGGAATATAAATTAATTTAATCTCCATTAAATTAAATTAATTGTAATTATAATTAAGGCTTTAAAAATATTAAAAACCAAATAAAATAAGAAGGGGAGGCTCTTTGGCCTGGACAGGCTTTACTATGTGAGCACGTGCACTACGTACATCAATAGTCAACCACATGCGCTAGTCAAGTCTGTTATTGCCATGCTCGATAAACATAGGTGCGTGTGTGCCCACGTTCTCTAAGCCTATCCCTCCTACCTTCTTCTCTAAACCGCATTCCTCGTCTTCGCTTGCATCTATGCTACCTCCGCCACAGCTCTCCTATTAGGCCATCGTTTGCATCATCTAGTATGGCTAGTTCCATTTATAAATGGAATATGTCAGAAATTCACAAGTAAAGTCATCCCACATCAGAAAGAGACATAAGGATTATATACAATGACAGGACTCGTACCAATTACCTTAACTTTTTGGTTGAGATATGATGTCCTAGTTGTATATTTCCCTCATTTGGATTCGGTGTTGAATTTCTCCCTGGACTCCCTTAAAACCCTACATTGGTATCAGAGCTAGGTTGACAATGTCTGATGAATAGAGATTCATAGATTTGTGTTAGAGTGACTTAAATGACTTCGTATGAGCTATGATTTGAGTGGGAGCTAGTCCAATGTGGGATGACTCTATTCTTCTGAATGAGGTCATTCCACATTGGAAAAAAATATATGGATAAAGTGAGTTATATACACAAGTAGGGCTCATAATCTAATGCTTCAAGATTTTAGGTTGAGATATGATGTCCTAGTTATATATTGGCTCATTTAGATTCTATCCAATTTCTCCCAAGACTCCCTCAAAACCCTACTTTCCCGTCGTCTTTTACTCTCCACCACCCCAAATATGAACCCATCTCGAATAATTCTCTCTTCTACTTCTCTCAAATATATCAAGCTCTATATGATTTTTCGAGCGCAGAGAATTGTGGTTGAATCCATTGAGAAGTTTCTATTAGGGCTGAAAAAAAGGACTTAAGAGGTGTGTTAACCGGAGGAGCTAGGTTCGTAGTCACACATCGTGGACCGACTAATCGCACGAGGGGACACTGTGTTCGAGGAGGATATTTTTCAATACAGAAAAGAGAACGTGTCGCATCATTTTAATAATCTGAGGTTTGAGCTCATGAGACATGAAGTTACAGAGCCACTTTTGCTTGGGGTAGACTAGGTCTATCATCTCGCTAGGCGTTGCGTCACTAGTTCATTAAAAGCACAACTTAATAAAGATTGTAAAAACTAGCATTGTGGGGACATCAAACATGCTAGGTTTGGTTAAAAGAGTTAACACTGGGTTATTTCTCACTAGCACCACCAAAGTTTATGGTGATCCACTTCAATACCCTCAAGATGAGACTTTTAGGGAAAATTTAACTATGGACTACCATAGAGGAGCAAGTTTTGTGACATTAGAGATACAACTATTAACCGTTTATGATGATGGGAAGCACATGAGTAGTTTTCCAACATGTTTCTGATTTGGTTAGGGACTGATATGTCTGATGGAAGGGAAAAGTATAGGATCATTCGATCTTTGGAATCTAGGAGAATTCACTTTGCTTGGGCTTGCTCAGGTGGTCTAGGAAGCAATTGACGAATGCAAAGATTTATTTCAAACCAAACACAGCTGATAACCCTCATAATAGGAAGCCTGACATTGAAAGGGGAAAATAGTAGTTCAGTTAGTAACCCAAGGTTTCTCTGAAGAAGGGTCTTCCTCTTATGGGCTTGAACTTCTAACAATGACGGGAGCAAGTCATTTATTTGGATACTATTGTCTGAGTGTTGTTGTGATCACTATGGAAAAAATGTTTTAGGTAATAGATAAAGGTGTAACTAGTACACTTATCATTGCTCTTTTTATTAAGACAACATAATTCATATTCACTATAAGAAAAATCGCAAATAGGGATGGAATTAAGGACGGAATTTATCCGTCCCGAACCGAAATGGACTAAAAAAATAAACCGTCCCCAAATCCGTCCTAACAATTCACTACATCTACAGCGACCAAACTTTTTGTCCCTAAATCAGTTGCAAAGTTTGGTGCCAAAACCCCCGAAATAAAGTTCATAAGAATCCGTCCCTAATTCCTGACCAACTATTCGAAAGAAGAAAAACCGTCCCCAAATTAGTTACTAATTTGCGACTATTTTTTGGACGGATAGTTTGGCACGAAATTTGGGACAGATTTTCACATTGGGAAGGATTTAGAGACGGATTATTATGGACCGAATTTTTCCATCCCAAATATCAGACCGATTTGGAACCAAGTTGTAGGGATAATTTTTCCATATCTACAACCATAACAACTATATTGGGGCCAACTTGTCCATTCGTAAATCCGTCCGTAAATTGGTCCCTATTTTGGTACCTAAATCCGTCCCAATTTTTGTCCCTGTGATTTCCCCACTTCCCCAACAAGTGAAACGGTGCATTTTTGGTTGACCCCTTTATTTATCCCGAAAGGTCGAGAATCAACACCTTTTATTTATCTCCAGCAAGTGAAACTGTATATCTTCTTCAAAAGGGTTGTAAAAATCTTGAGATTTTCTCTTAAAGGTGGAGTTGCTTAGTTTTGATTCATGAAAC
>JAOSBO010000211.1:51965423-51983632 GCA_027563915.1 Erythroxylum rotundifolium | reverse complement strand
GTGCATATATGAATGCATGAACATAGCTAAACAATTTTAAACACTCCTAACCCGTTCCAAATTACTATCTTACCCTTTCCATCGGTGATGGGATGTTACAGCATTGGATGTGGAGGGTTGGTCTACGACTGCACTGGCACCCCTCCTGCTCCTCACTATAGTGCGCATCTGAGGATTGTTAAGCTCCATAGATTAGATCTCCACAATTTCAAAGCATCTCAAATAGACTATGTCAAACATGTCATGGGGAGTAATATGCACATCCTCCGTATGAACATTATAAAATACACCCAAAGCAGAAGCAATATGAGCCATGCCAAAAGACATGTTCTTTTTATTAATCACTCACTAGTGATCAAAAAATTTTGTTAGGTGTATTAAGTTTAAGCTTTCTATCCATGGACCATTAAAAGAAAAGTTATTTAGCTGAGCATTTATTAATTTCCATTTTATTAAACACAGTCAAGCATATAAATTTATGTAATAAAAAATGCTTAACACTTTGAATTAGAGAATTCGGTGCATTATATTAATCAAAATGCTCTTCACCCATGAGGGTGTTCCAATAAGCATCCAGATCAAAATCCGAATGATCATCTAAAATTTTTGCATTCGATAAATTAAACAATTAATGCATGAGAGAATAACCAAGTTTAAAAACATTTTAACCTAACCTAAACCAAAACAAATCCATTTTAGAG
Organism: Erythroxylum rotundifolium; assembly: GCA_027563915.1. Lineage (NCBI taxonomy): Eukaryota > Viridiplantae > Streptophyta > Magnoliopsida > Malpighiales > Erythroxylaceae > Erythroxylum > Erythroxylum rotundifolium. The sequence goes on along the minus strand of JAOSBO010000211.1, from coordinate 51,982,931 downwards.
TTATACCTAATTGTTGTGAAAAATTCTAAAGATAGGGTGACAGAAATAGGTACGTTGCATTGAACAAATCTATTCCACCCTATGTTAGCAACTAATTGTTCAAGTTGGCATCTCACTCTTACATTTTCTAACACGTCAAAATCAAAATACTTAGGAGTGACTATTGCTCTACTTTTAAAGTCACAAAAACACACACCTTCTTCTTTCGAGTAAATCAGAAATGGGGCCCAATAGGTTGCTACTAAGTTGGTTTTCCCTTCACTGAAAACTTGAAGGTGGAGCTCGTTGACCATTTGCTTGACCCTACTCATCCTTGGTGGAGCAATTGTAAGAAGAAAAACTGCAAAGATGAAAGAAAGAGAGTGAAATTCATATTTTAAAGAGAGCAAATAAAATCCCACCTAAATCCTTATGTTTTTAATGATTGATGCATAAAAAGAGTGAAGGATTGCAAGATTAATGGAAACGAATGAAGAAAATACCAAGAAATTAGATGAAGATGGATGACTCTTAGAGAGTGGGAGGAGAGAAAATTGTGGGTTAGAGAGAGAGTGTGTGAAATTTTGAAAATGGGTAAGAGAAAAAGGAGGGTTTCCCTCCGGATGGGATTACCACGCGTATGGGAATCCCCATAATTCCCACATCCATAGGAATCACCTTAATTTCCACAAATGTGGGTTTTTCTCTCCAGAAACTTTTTGGAGAGATTTCCCACATTCGTGGAATCACTGCAATTCCCACGAACATGGGAATTGATGATCCTCACATTTTAAACCTTCTTTCAAGCTTATATGTACTCTCCATGATCATAGAACCTATAAACACATCAAGATAATATCATCGAAAAGAAACTTGAAAAGAAAACAAATTGAAATTCAAAAAAAATTAACACAAACATCAATTAAACTCAATTCAAAAATGATCCAAACAAAATCAAACCAAAACTAGGCAAAAACATTCAAAAGAGAATAGCATCTGTGGGTTGCCTCCCACACAGTGCTTTGTTTACTGTCAGTAGCTCTACTTCCCTTTATGCTCATGGTGGCTCAAATGACTGATCCGGTACTCGTACAAAAATTTATCTCAATCTTTGTAAATGGGCTACCCCATTTTTTATTCCATCTTCATTCTTGTTTTCCTTTCTTCGCCTTCTACGCTTTTGTTTCTTCTGGAACGCATTCTTAAGGTCTTCAATATTTTCCCATCTTCTTTGGAGTCCAGGTTTCTTGATATCCACTGGGGGTGGCGTAGGATGGGTTCATTTCTTTCGAAACACATTCCTGGGGTCCTCAATACTTTCCTATCCTCCTGTGAGTTTGGGTTTCTTGATATCTGTCGGGGGTGGTGTAGGATGATAATTTTTCTTCGATACCTCAAATATTAACTACTCCTTTCCTGCTCTCAGTTTTAACTCACCCCTGTCAATATCATTGATTACACAAGCAATAGCCAGAAACGGTCTCCCAAAACCATAGGAATTTCCTCGTCTTCACTAATATCCAATTTGTAAAAATCCACAAGGATGGTAAACTTATTAATATGTAGTTGCACATTTTTGATAATCCCCTTTGGTAAATGCACCATTCTATCAGCTGTCTTTATTAATGTCTTAGTAGGCTCTGACTCTTTTAGACCTAACTTCTGACCGAACGAGTATAGCAACATGTTGATGCCAGCTCCCAAATCCGCAAATGCTTGATCTATCTTAACTCCATTTATTGCTACATGTGGACCTTCTTCTGACGCGTGCTTGATAATCTCTTCCTTTAACGATTCTTTTAATATGAGCTTTGTCTAGAGTTGATTTGTTATGTCAATCATCTTGATTAACTCCCCATCCTCAAAATTCCTAACTACTCCACTTGAAGATGACTTCTGATGGGCAAAGATCTGATGTGAAAATCCAAGTTAAAACTTCCTAATCGGCTTGCTTACTAGTCTACTCTAAAGGACTTCCAATGCTATTTGTTCTTCTTGCTTGTCTCCATCTTTCTCCCTATATTCGCTTCCTTTCTTCTCTATCCGAGTAATGGCCATGATTCTCTCCTTCTGATTCACCTCGGTGTTACTTGGTAGACTACTTGCATTTTGTGAAGATAAAGCATTAGCTAGTTGGTCTACCTAAACTTCCAGATTATGGATGGTTAATACGTGATTTTTTAAAATCTGATCAAATTTTGCTTCCACCCACTTCTGATTTTCCTCCTGGCTTGTGTGCATCCTTTTATTTTTCTCCTCTTGTGCTGCCAGTTTAGACCCCAAGTCTTCCATCATCTTGTCCATTTTGCTTTCCAATGCCCCGAGTGGATCTTGCTGAAATCTTGGCAGCCCTTGTGGTCTTTGTTAGCTACTTGCATTATTATTACTCCAAGAAAATTTTGGGTGGTTTTTCTAACCCGGATTATATTATTTAAATACAGATTATTACCTTGATATGGCTGGCTTAGGTAACTTACCTGTTCGGTTCCACCAGTTCCCACTAGTAAACACTCCACTAAGCTATGATTGCTCTCCCAACATAGCTCACATTACCCTTACATCACCTTCACTGCTGAGGTAAATGCTCCTTGCATATTGTTCAACTACTTTGTAGGTGCCGTGATTGAGCCTGCAAAGCAGTAACTGAATCAATAGGTATCATACCTTTCTGTTTCGTCTGGCCTTGTCTGCTCCTCTCACTTGACCACATACAATTATTGCTTGCTAACTCTTCCAACAAATCATGTGCTGCTTCCACTGTCTTCCTCATTAGTGAACCTCCAGCTATTGCATCAATTATCCCTCTTGTGCTCGGATTCACTCCATTATGGAATGTTTGAAGTAGAAACTCCTTCGGGAGGTTGTGATGTGGGAAGCTTCTTTGAAGTTCCTTAAATCTCTTCCAAGCTTCACAGAGAGATTCTCTATAGCTCTGCTGGAAATTTATTATCTCCTTGATAATCCTCATCGTTTTTGTTAGTGGGAAGTACTTGGCGAGGAATGCTTGGGTGAGCTGCTCCCAAGTCGTGATGTCGCCTGAATTCAAGGAATTGTACCACGCTTTAGCCCGATCCTTCAACATGAATGAAAATAATCTCAGCTTCACAACATCATCGGACATTCCATTGAATCTGAACGTGTCACAGATCTCCAAGAAGTTTGCAATGTGGGCATTAAGATCCTCGTTGGATAGCCCATAGAACTTCACACTATTTTGTAGAATGTTGAGTAGTGTCGGCTTTATCTTAAAATTATTCGCTGGACTACTGATCTCGCCACTCTTTGAGGACTAAATCCTAGCCTTATAAAGTCCATAGTCCATCAATAGTTTCTTTGGTCCTCCTTGCTCTCCTTCTTTAGCTATATCTTGATTCAAAAAATTTAGAAACTTAGCCTCTCTTATTTCTCTTACGTGTTTCTTAATGTCGGGAAATTTGTCTTCTATCGCTTCTTTCATCCTTTGTGCGCTCCTTGTGTTCATACACTTGCAATCACACAAGGAAAAGTATCAAAAACTCTTAAATCAAAGTAATCTAAATCAAACACGATGCTCAACAATAAATCCCCAGCAACAGCGCCAAAAACTTGTCGATGGTAAAACCTATCTACTTGTTTTATGCTCAAAAACCATAAGTGAACAGATCGTAACTTATAGTTAAAAAGAGCGGATAGTGATCCCACAGAGATTGCTACCTAGACACCGCTTAATTTAGACACAACTTCATTTAAGAAATGAAATTGTTAAATGTGAATAATCTGGAAAAAAATTAAATTAAAATTAAAGGACTAATGTAAACAATGGACAATACCATAATTGCAGAAAATCTGAATTCAGGAACCTAAATGTTAGAGATTATTTTTTCATTATTTTGTCTCCCTCCAATTTTATTGATTGAATTATGTCTCACCCTAGATTTTTGAATGTACTAATTACCCTCTCTCAAGATGTAACTATTTGTCCCTAATTGAATTAATGGGAATCGATTGAATGATCTCTCAACCTACCCAATGACTCTACCGATTCAACTAATTATTAAGCTATCCTACGGGTGATCAATTGACTAATCGAGATCTCTCTTCTGACTATTCAATTAACATGAAAATTGTATGTCTATAGGTCGCCAACTCTCGTTGTATAATCCTACATATATTTCATCTTACTCACTCTCTCAATTTCTTGCAAGATGATAATTAAAAACAACAATCATCAAAGACACTTCATTTAATTCAATAAAATAGGAGTTCTACAAAACAGTTCAAAAGCAATCCCTAAAATAAAATCAGCCTAACATGGTCTCCATAACATTATCAACAATCAAATAAATCATTTTTACAAAGTAAGGAAGAGGTTAAAATGACAAAAAATTAAATAGAAAAACTCCTTCTCTTCCTTGCCAAAACTTGGAATTTTGGCGTTGATGTGCTATTTTGACCAATCTTGATGATGATCCTTGTCTTCAATCCTTCCTTGATACTCCAAACACATGTTCTTGACTCAAAGATGATGTTTCTATACGTGAATGTTGTCTCTCTTGAAGATGGAGGCTTAATGATGCTTAAATAGTCCAAAAATGATCACCAAATGTGATGCAAATTACTGTAGCACCTTTAGTGACGATTTCTAGAAATCGTCACCGAATGTGGAACATTTAGTGATGATTTTTAGAAATCGTAATTAAATGTGCAACATTTGGTGAAGATTTTGTTGATCTTTGGTCACGATTTCAAATATCGTCACCAAATGGTCACTTTTAGTGACAATAAAAAAATGTGGCAAAAAACCAAACGTCTTTTTACTGACAATTTTGAATAATTGTTGCCAATTGTGAACACTTTAGTGATGATTTTGAACATTGGTCACCAAATGTTTCACAAATTATGGTGATGATTTCTATAAAGAGTCACCAAAAGTTCATTTAGAGATGAATTTTCAAAATCTTCACATATTGTTGATCATTTTATGACGATTTTTGTTAATTGTCACTAATTGTTCAACAATTTGCGATGTTTTTTTATATTCGTCATAAAATGTTGTACCTTTTTTGACACTTTTCTAGTTAGTCGCTAAAGGCTTAGTTTTAATGACGATTTGTAAAATCGTCGCAATATAGTAACTTTTGCCAATGATTTTTCTATTGTCGCAAAAAAAGTAGCTAAATGTCAACTTTTCACATTTTTCTCGAGTTGTTACTCGCCTTTCTCACTTGGAGTTTACTTGTCATTTCTTAGTAGAACACTTTAAAGTGATGTTGCAGGAGGATGGCTCCTTGTTATTTAAGTTTGTAGCTGGATCAAACCTTACAGAAATCACCGAGCAAAGCCATGGCATATAGGGGACCAGTCATTGTTCATCTAGAAATGGAGACTAAAGATGGCGTTAGACAGAGGTACAATTGATGTTATCCCTATGTGGGTGAATTTTCATAGTTTACCCTTGGAGTTTTGGACAATAGAGGGCTTGAGCTTCTTGTCTAGTTCCCTTGGTAATCAAATTTGCATGGATTCACAAATGGCATCTATGGATAGGATTGGATATGCTAAGATTTGTATTGAGATTCCTAAGAATGCATCCTTGCCTGAAACATTACCTGTTATGACTTGATGACCACGGAGACTTGGTAAGAGTTGAAATTGTGATTTCTTATACTTGGAAGCCTAATAAATTTGCTAAGAAGTGGGTAGCCATGGTGAAAGTTTTCAAATCTGGTTGGCATGATGAACTAGTGTCAAATGAAATTCTATTGATCAGTTGGAATTACCAGCTGTAGTACAAGCTTAAGAGGCCACTTCTAGGGGAAGCAATTTTGGTATGCCTTCTGGAAATTCTGAACATCAGATTATAGAGGGAATTGATCCCTTTATTGATGTCTCGAATAAGGTTCGTGAGGAACTCTTGGGACCAGATACACAGAAGAATCACTCTACTGCTTCTAATGAAAGGCCTTAGGAAGTGGCAGATGGGATCCTTGCTTATGTTAAATTTATAGTAGATTTGGTCGTAGAGGGAGGCAAAAAGGTGTTAGTTTTTAATAAGCAAGGGCATAGTACACTGGTGCTTGGGTTGCGTCATACAGAGCAGGTTTAATTCCTCCTACACTACTTTTGTCTTCAACATGTTCAGGTGTTGTTCAAGATTTTCCACAACCTATTTGAGGGCAAGCTCAAGAGCGATTCTTAATAGTTAACACTATGATAGTAGAACCAAATGTGCAGAGCATTACCAATGATAGTTCACATGGCTGTGAATTTGAATAATGTTTAATCCAAGTCCTTAAAGCGGAAATCAGCTAGGAAGCGACAAGCTAACCCCAAATTTCAAGGGGTATGCCCCTAGTAATGACAGTCCTTGTATGAAACACTAGGGGTTTCAATAACCCCTAGACAAAAAACACTGGTTAGGGAAATGGTACAGGAGATGAAGCCTTATTTAATAGGGCTTCTTGAAACTAAAATGAATCTGCCTTTATAATTTGGACTTGATTTCTGTCCAAACTATCCAAAGCAATGATCAGCTGATCTATCTAAAGCCTCAGATGTAGGGTATTACAATTGGGTTAAAGATCTCTATTATGTATGCTTCTAATTTTAGGTTCCAGAGGAGTGATCTATGGAGGGATTTGGGACTCATTCAAAATAATATATCCTCTCTCTGGCTTACAGTGGGTGATTTTAACTGCTCCTTGTGCTCGGCCAAAATGGAGGGAGGTCGACATTTTCATATAGGTTTGATGAAGGAATTGTCCAACTTCTTGAACCGAATGGACTTGGTAAATCTTAATTACACGGGCCGATTTCTTACTTGGACTAATAGCCAGCAAGGAAGCCTTCTTATTAGGAAGAAATTGGACCGATCCCCTATGAACTCTTATTAGTTACACCATTTTCCTCACTTCTTTGTGCACTTTAAAGAAAACCTATTATCTGATCATTTTTCTATATGGATTTAATGGTTAGTGGACAACAGAATCGTGGGTGCTCCATTTTATTTATTCAACGACTTAATCTAGAGATAAGGCTTTATGGCTTTAGTGGATAGATGCTGGAATATCAAAGTTGAAGGATATAAGGCATTTCAATTTATGAAAAAACTCAAGTTTGTGAGAGCTACTCTTAAGGAGTTTATGAGCTCTAGAAACCCCTTCTTTATCTCCTTAAAAGATCAGCATGTTTGGGCCAAAAGAGATTGCTATGAATCCCCTAACAACACTACTTTGTGAGTAGTGGAGCAGTTAAGGCTATACCAATAGGCCCTTACCTTAGAGAACTCCATTCTCATACAAAAATCTAGGTTGAATTGGCTAAGGATGGCAATGCCAACACCAAATACTTCCATGCTTTGTTAATGGCTCGAAGGAATGTCAACTAAATAAATATACTTCAAGACAATGACGATCACGAATTCTTTGATCTGTCACACTTATAGGAGATTGCTACTAGCCATTTCAAGAACTTGATGGGGTTGGATTTGACTTCACTCCTTTCTGATGTTGTACTTAATTTGTTTGATTATTTGGTTGAGCACTCCATTAAAGAAAAACTGGTGGCCTCAATCTCTATCTCTGATGTTTAGAGGGTTCTTTTCCACTTGCACCGTTCCAAGGCATTAGGGCCTGATGGTCTTTTAGCACACTTTGGAAATTACGGGTACGTTGTTTATAGAGGCAGTGATGGAGTTCTTCGAGTCCTCTAAATGGCTCAAGGAGATAAACCATACCTATATTTGCTTGGTGCCTAAAAAACACTCTCCTCAAAGTATGAATGATTTATGTCCCATCTCTTATTATAATATTATCTACAAAGTGATTTCTAAAATCCTTGTGGAACATCTTAAGTTAGCTATCTCAAGTGTTATCAATTTAGCACAAGGTGCTTTCATTGCTGACCATAATATTGGGAATAATATCCTGTTACTTCAAAAAGTGCTAAAGGACTACAATTCAGGTAAGCCTATCAATAGTTATCTTCTCAAGATTGATTTTTTCAAGGCTTTTAACACTATTAGTTGGAGTTTCATTCGTTTATGTCTTAAGGTGTTCTGGATCCCTACTCAGTTTGCTAATTAGATTATGTCATGTGTTCAATCTCCTTTTATGAGCATCCTAGTTATTGGGGTTTCTTCCAAGCCTATTTAGATTACTAGAGGGATTCGACAAGGTGATCCTTTATCCCTATATTTATTCACTGTTATGATGGAAGGCTTCTCTAGATTAACGTGCAAATTGACCTCTTGCAACCAATGATTCCAATTCCGCTATAAATGTAAGGCCCTCAACCTTACTCATTTGCTTTATGTTGATGATCTTTTGATCCTTTGTGGAATAGATTCCCATTCTATTACTATGATGAAGAATGTTTTGGATATATTTGTGAGATGGTCAAGGTTAAAGTTCAGCCCGAAAAAGAGTAGTCTTTTCTTTTAGCTGATGTGAGGAATACTTCTGAAATTCTGAGCATTATAGAGCTAATGGATATATTTGTGAGATGTTCAAGGTTAAAGCTCAGCCCGAAAAAGAGTAGTTTTTTCTTTTAGCTGATGTGAGATATACTTTTGAAATTTTGAGCATTATAGAGCTAAACTTGCTCTTTCCCCCCTTTCAATATTTGGGAGTCCTAATCTCTTATGCTAAGCTTAAATATTATGATTGCTTGCCACTTATAAAGAGATTTAAAGCGAGAGTAAACACTCGGAAAAATTGGTTCCTTTCCTATAAGGCTAGGCTCACTTTTATTATTTATGTCCTGAGCAACTTATATGTCTAGTAGGTGGCTCACATCACATTGCCAAGGAAAGTCCTCCAGGAAGTTAATAGAATCATAAATGCATTTCTTTGGTTAGGTGGAGTTGAACATGCTAAGAATGCTAAAATTAAATGGAGTGAGGTGACAGTCCCCAAGAAAGTTAGGGGGCTTGGGATAGTCTCCATATCAACCTTACAAAAGTTTCTAATAGGCAAACAGCTTTGGAGGCTATGCATGGACCATAATGCTCTTTGGATTAAGAGGATAGATGGGTTTTACTTAAAAACTATAAACTTTTGGGTAACTCCTTGCACTAGGGAGTTTTTGGATACTTATCCAGATGATGAAGCTAGGTGACTTAGTATATCCATATATTAAGCATACGATTGGTAATGGCAAACGAACTTGGCTATGGTATGATAATTGGATGGAATTGAGTCCACTCTTTCTCAGCCCTCTTGCTCTCCATTTGAAAAATCGGATTCCTATTAATAGTAAATGATAAGTGTGCATATGTTTTTATAGGAATTTGATAAGTGTTTTCTAGTATAATTGTTGTTTATTATTCTAGTTTAGGATTTATTTTGTATGTTTTCATTGAGTTTGATTTACATTGTTGTTCTTGTGTGTTTGATGCTAATTGAGGGAAATAATTGACTATTTTTGTTGAGGAAAGAAAAGGAAGCAACTTGGAGGTTGAGAAAAAGATCAAAGAAGAGAAGACAAGAAGAGTGGTTTTGTGTCCAATACCCACGTTCGTGGGAATCATGCAAATTCCCACCGGACATGGGAATTACAGAAGAAATGAGGTAGTGTTTGTGACCAATTCCCATACTGGTAGGAATCATGCAAATTCCCAGGGACGTGGGAATTTTAATCTGAGGCAATCTGCGAGGCTTTATTTGACCTAGGATTTTTGGACTATTTAAATAAAATTAAGCCTCCGTCTTCAAAAGAGATGCACACACTTGTAGAAACACCATCCTTGTGAAAAGAACATGTGTTTGGAGCATCCAAGAAGGATTAAAGACAAGGATCATCATCAAGATTGGGCAAAATAGCATATAAACACCACAATTCTAGATTTTGACAAAGAAGAGAAGTTTTCTATTCAATTTTATATTGTTTTAACCTCTTCCTTTCTTTGTAAAAATGGTTTATTTGATTGTTGATGATGTTATGGAGACCATGTTAGGCTGATTTTATTTTAGAGATTGCTTTTGAACTATTTTGTAGAATTCCTATTTTATTGAATTGAATGCAATTGTCTTTTTTTATTGTTAATTTTAATTGTCATCTTGCAATAAATCGAGAGAGTGAGTGAGATGAAATTCTTGAGGATTGTACAACAAGAGTTGGCGACCTATAGACTAGCAATCATCACGTTAATTGAATAGTTAGAAGAGAGATCTCGACTAGTCAATTGATCACCTATAGGGTAATTTAATAACTAGTTAAATCGGTAGAGTCATTGGGTATGTTGAGAGATCACGCAATAGATTCTCCTTAATTCGATTAGGGACAAATAGTTACACCTTAAGAAAGGGTAATTAGTACATTCAAAAATCTAGGGTGAGACATAATTCAATCGATAAAATAGGAGGGAGACAAAATAGGGAAAAAGTAATCTCTAGTATTTTGATTCTTGAATTCAAATTTTCCGTAATTTCGGTACTGTCCATTGTTTGAATTAGCGTTTTAATTTTATTTTAATTTTAATTTTCCAAATTATTTTCATTAAACAATTTTGTTTTTTAATCAAAGCTGTGTCTAGATTAAGCAGTGTCTAGGCATCAATTCCTGTAGGATCAATATCCACTCTTTTTCACTAAAAGTCACGACCCGTTCACTTGTGGTTTTTGAAAGTAAAACAAGTAGATGGGTTTTATTGTCAACAAGATTTTCGCACCGTTGCCGGGGATTAACTGTTGAGCATCATGTTTAATGTCATAACGACGAAATCATTGACTTCTGAGGTGTCATATATGAAATTATCGAGTTGAGGATAAGAAAGTTGTTCTACTTAAATGCAAATGGTTTAATCTAACTGACATGAGAGTGAACGGGCATATTACTAGCATAAAAGTTAGTAAGACATGGTATGACAATGATCCTTTTGTCCTTGCAACTTAAGCCAAACAAGTTTTCTACGTCAAAGATACTATGTTAGGTCGCAATTGGAAGCTTGTTCAAAAGTTTCAACAAAGGAATGTCTTTGATTTTTTTGAAAATGATATTGGTGAATTGGATGAAGATGCTGATGAAGTCTATCAAGATATTGGACTGGAGATCAATAACGAAGTTATTCCAATAGAAAATACAGATATATCATCATTCCATAGGAGAGATGTCGAGCCCAACATAATTCAACTAGATGAAGTCTAACACCATCTTATCTTAAAAGCAGAAGAAGACCATACTCAGGATGACTTCAATGACAATGATGATACTTTGCTAAAATATATTAGTGACAAAGAATCTCCCAATAACGTACATAATGATAATGATTTTCTTCATCTTCATCATGATGATTGAATTTAAATTTCATTGTTTGTATTGTTTCAAATGTTAATAAGAAAATTGCTTTATGTTGTTGATGTTTTAGTTATGTTAATTAAGTATAGTTTTACTGTTTCACAAAATGTTAATTTTATTTTGCAATTACAATTATCTGATATGTTCATAATTCTTTTTACACAGGTTCATTATAATACAAAATGTTAATTTTATTTTGCAATTACAATTATATGTTATGTTCATAATTCTTTTTACACAGGTTCATTATAATGACACCTAGACGAAACAAAGGAAAAAAGGTGATGATGGCAGGTGAAGTTTCTCCCACAGAACAACTAGCAATTACATCATCAAATGACAGAAGTCAACAAAAACAATCTTTACCAACATCGTCTAGTAGTCATGAGGGATCTTCAGGTATGTTTTTGATAACCAAACATATTTACATGTATGCTCTCATAACATGTTTAGAGTGTTTTTATCATTATGTTTTTTCCAAGTTCCAATACTGACCTTTAAAAATGAGGTAGAGGTAAGACAAAAAGAGTTTAGTTACAACGGATGAATGTTGCAATAAATTCTAAGTTATTAGTGACGATTGGCCCGACGTAAGGGAGCCCAGTGGATAAGTTCCAAGCTGCAAAATTGGCCAGTGAGTTGAGCGTCTTTGTTCGGAATGAGTTGTCTTGCCTTCAGCATGTCAAGCAATTGAAATATGACAACTTGCTGCAAAATGCTTTAGACAAAGTTTCAATAATATTTCAATTAATTTCATTATATGTATTGAAATTTTACTTAACTAAAATAATAACTTATCTAATACGTGTTTTTACAGATGAAGCTCAATATCGTTGATATCGACAGGCCTGAAGTTTCAAGCAATGTTAGTTCACTGTTGAAACAAAGGATGAAAGATCATCGATATTGACTTCATAAATATTATCAGTCTTTCCCTTCCGATGAAGAGGCAAGGAGATATATTCGAGAACGGGAGACTGAAGAAAATCGGAATAAATTGTGTAATTATTGGGCTTTATCGAAGGTTCAAGTTTGTTTCCTATTCATATTTCCTTCCATTAATTATATTTATACATCTCATAACTACTTCTCTTAATTTAGGAAAAGTGTTATAAAGCTAAGGCCAATAGAGCCTTAATGAAGAATCGTCATAACATCGACTCCAGACAATTTGCTGTTGTCTGACAAGAATTAGTAAGTGTAACGTTTTCAATTTATTATTCTATTTTTTAATACAATAAATTCTAATTGGTTATAATTTTTTAAATTCATATTATAGAGTCAAACACAACTCCAAGGGCAAGAGTATGATAGGATCACACTGTACAAGCACACACACTACAAGGTCAAGGCTGGACGTCTGAAGAGGCACAAAGTAATTATATAAGTATAAACAAATTAATATTACAATTTATTTTCTATATAATATTAAGTAATTATTTTTCAGTTAACTCAATTTTCTACTTTAAATTGTAAGACAAGATGTAAAAGTCGTCGCAAATGTCATTGGCTGAGAAACTCATTAACTACATATACATGCAATAACATAGCTAAAAAGTTTTAGCTACAACTACGCATTAGTAGCTAAAAGTTTTTTGCTACCAAAGCAGAATCGTCACAAAAGCCTACTAGCAACCAAAATCTAATTCGTCCCAATAAGTTTTTACCCACATATAAGTAGCTATTCTACTACCAAAATAAAATTGTCACTAAACATAAATACTAAGAAATATAATTTCGTAAGGAAAAAGTTTTATCTACGAAACATAAATATGGCACAAATCTGTATACGATGTTTCTTATTACCGTCGTTTATAAGTTTTACCGACGAATTATTTTTGTCGAAAAAGGGTCTTAGCGACTTCTCAAAAAAGTCGCGGATGTTGTTTTGCTCTGAGATTCAACGACGATATTGTTTCGTCGCAAATTAGTATTTGAGACAATTTCTTTTTATTTAGCAATGTCGTCGCTAAAGGTCCTATTTGTTGTAGTGGACCATTAGGGCAACGATTATTTTTCTTTGTAAATTGATATTTATAACGATGTTTTAATATTTAGCGACGTTTGATTTCATCGCCCATAACCTTATCTATTGTAGTACTGTCCACAATAATTAATTTCTTCAACAGTACACATAAAAATCGATGAATGACTTGCTTTGAGACAAAGCATTCATTTTCTAACAGTACCCATAAAGATCGATGAGATGAATTGTCAAAAGAGTATAGCCTCAGAACAATGGTCGAATAGCCATGACAACTTAATTGGTCCTTCTTCATTGGAGTACGATGACACAGATATCAGCTCTTACTCAACTGGTCCTTCTTCTCATCCGCCTTTGGTCTTGAATTCAAAAGAACCTGCAGCAGAAATATTTTTAATGCAACCACATTTATTGACAACCTTTACACGTTAGCAGCTAGATCAGTGGACCTTCTAACCTTTCGAAGCATCATGTTTTCATTGGTCAAAGTTGAAATCTTCTCTTCTAGTTTTGAGTTTCTTTCCTGCAACTCCTTTGCTCTTGATTCCAGGTCATTGACATATATCTTTTTCCTTTCTCGGGCTTGTTGAGCTGACACCCTATTCCTTAACAACCTGCCAGTGGAAAAGGAGTCCAAAAATCTAACTGCTAGAAATTTTTATATATGCATGCCACAAGACGGTACAAATCGATATAGAAAACAAAGTCATATTAGCGTCAAAGTTGGCAAATGTCATTTATCAAAGCCTTTGTTTTGAAGTTCACTATTAATGCAATACCAGTATTGATGGTGAAGCGATAAACTTTTATGGACGTTTCAATGCCGGTAGAAAACTGTTTTTATTTCTTTTTTCTTTTGGCCTTGAAAAGTTTCTGAGCTAGCCGAAACATTTCGGCAATTATGGCAGAAAACGTTTATTGAGACGTCTCGACAATTATCAGAAACATTTCATTACAGCCTTTCAGAAGACGCTGCGGGGTGAGGATTTGTGTACCTCTTGAGCCGTCGATGTTCTTTGTCGATAGGGTTTCGTCCTCTTCGACGCTTTCCGGATTGAAGCTCTGAATTGTTGTTGACGACGTTAGTACTAGATTCAATAGTGTTCTTAATGACAGTCGAAGAGTTGATTGGTGGTCGTACTTCGACATCTGGAACCGTGAAAAGGTCTTCGACGTCGCTCTCTTCTATATATATAATATATAAACTTGAAAATTACAACAAAGAAGAGTCTCCTATCTTATATAGCCAAAGATGGCAGAGATATAGCCAAAGATGGCAGAGGTTACCTGTATCCATATGAATGTAAATATAGAGGAAGTACTGGTTACCTAATTTGCTCTGCACGAGGGAGAGGGAGGTGGCGTTGTCGTCGTTACTGTTTTTATTCATCCTGGAAGATGAGCTGCTGGTAGCCTCAACCTCCTCTCCATCTTGACTTGAGTATAGGTAGTTATTGACTGTAGCATGATCCGTAGCATTTGGAAGCGTCATCCCGAAACGAATTGAGGATTAAATAAACGTTTATATATATATATATAACCAAACATTTTCATGTCGTTCCAAATCCAATCCAGTTGAAGAAGGATTTTAGAAGACAAGGGCTTTGGTTGACGAAAGAACACGTTGATGTGTAGATAGCCGCTACTTACATGCACCTATTTGCCCCACATACAAACATCGGGTCAACCGATTGCATTCCTAGGCCAAGGCTTGGCCTCTGTTGGGTTGGGTCTGGCGAAACAAGGCCCTAGTTATGTTGGGGCTATTAATGATTATTAACATTATTAATCTAAGGACAAAAACCAAAAAAAAGAGTATCAATCGTTCGATTGGATTCAACCCGCAACCTGCTATCTATCATTCTTTCTACAGTTTTGTTATAATATTAATAATATAATAGCTTTTAATTGATCCTATTCCTATCCCCTGCTCTTTTCTAATTTCAAAAGAGCATCCTACTCTTGCTTTGCAGAGACTAGGCAATTAGATGTCATATTCCTATCCTGCCGCAATTATAGGGAGTTTAGGGGCCCCAGCTTAGATGCTGATTGGGAGGGGCTTGAGAATTGATTCTCTATCGCCGTCCAAAAGTAAAGTAGCCTTCCTCAGAAAGGTAGTGTTCAAACATATTTTCAGTTCCACGTACGTTGTTCGAAAAATCTTAGTTGGTTATCTTCAATTTCCTTCCAATGGGTAAAATCTGGATTGAAGTTTGCTTGTTGTCTGCTAGGGCCCTTCGCCGTTCCTTTTCATTTTGGAAACTTCAATGGTTTGCTGTTGGGTGGATTGATCCTAAAAATAAATACTGTACCAAGGTGGATGTATCCGGGAATGCCAATCCCACATGGAAGACCAAATTCGCTATGCTGGTTGAAGATTCAAATTTGCAAGATACGACACTGCATGTTGAAGTGTATAGCAGAGAGCCCATTTTCCTCAGAGAAAGACTTGAAGGAACTGCAACCATTACCCTCAAAGAATTCCTGCCAAAGTACGGAAGAGGTCCCTCAAACTCGAAGCCGGGATCTGATGAGGAAGTAGGGAGCTATCAACTGCGGAAAAGAAATTCTACTAAACCTCAAGGTTTTGTTGATATTTCAGTCCGTATATCTGAAGAACGAGAAGAAACAAGTTGGTATCCAGGTATATGTATACAAAAAACGACTACTTTTTTCATCCTAATAATACATCAAAACTTTTCAATTGGAGTTATATAAATCAATTTGTGATTTTGGGTTACAGACAACAAAGAAGAAGTAGTTCTCACGGATCCAACCAACCGTGTTATGTGGTCAACAGAACGTGGGTCGGCAACGGAAACGGAAACCTATCCATCTCCAGTAGTTGTGCTACAACAAAGGGAAACAACGAAAGGACCGAGGCGTTATCAGCCAGCTGAAGCCTCTGGGGGACCGGGTTATGGTCCACAACCACATCCAAATCCAAATCCAAATCCTCCCCCTCCGCCTCCACCTCCACCTCCACCTTCTAACGTTGGCTATATTCCGACTCTTCTACCTAGCACAACAAGGGAATCGAATTATGTACATACGTCTGCATCTTTTGCACCTGGACTAGCGACTGGGGCACTTGCTGCTGGTGCTATGATTTTTGGTGATGACTTCATGTCCGGATTTGATCTTCCTTCCCAGTTACATGATCCCGCCCTTACAATATCAACAACAGATCATTCTGACCTTGAGGTTTGATGTTTCCTGTAGGCATAGTTAGACAGGCTTCTTTGCTGTTCTTGCTTGGAAACATTGTCGTATGCATTTCAGTATCAAGCAAACTTGATCCCTTGTTTAAATGCTTAATTAACTTTCTGGTATTAAGTCACCTCGCTACATGCAGTACTTGTCCGGTACAAATATAGAAGATGATTACTAGTCTAAAAACAATACAAGACGGCCAGGCAAATTAAATGGGGAAACAACTCTTAAGAGTTGCATTAAACATCTCACCGTGGGCTTCTACTGAGTTCACCACGGGGATTGGATTGCATTCCATTAAAATTAACACCAATACACCTCGCACTTGATCAAAGTTTAAATAAGCTGAAAGACAAAAAACTTTCAGAAAAAAGATACGCCTGCTAAAGCTCTGCAAGCTGCTAATGTCTTTTCTCATCTCATGACAACATATAATATGTACAACTACCAGATCCATGCGTAAACAAAGACAGATATACGGAAAGATCTCGGAGATAATTTATAGTCGTCATCAAGAAGAGACGGTTGTGGCGGACTTCGCCTTGTCCAGAATCGACCACATTATCTGAACATCCTCGTAAGCACATGCCATCACTTCACCGTGTAAGTCCATCACTCCCGTCTCATTTCCTGCAATTTTAATCAATGAGAACGTAATTCATAATGATTAAAGCCAAAGCTGTCTGATCTTCGCTGATGCACATATACATACCTTGCAAGTCAGACTTCTTATCCCTGCTGGGTTGCTGCTGCTGATTGAAGAAAGTACAAGCTTTCCTGAACGGTGAGGTGATGGTTTTCTTCCAAGAAGCCATTGATTACTGATATATTTATATAAATTTGTATACTGATTAAAGCTATTCAATACGCGTATTAGTTTTGAAGAATGGAATAGTAGTTCAAGTAAAAGGCTTTGTTGATAGGCTTAGTTCGTACAACGGGTATGGGGAGGTAGCTATCTATCACTGTACATTTGTGTGTATATGTACAAACAAAATCACAGAAGCGAGAAAGAGAGAAATAGTGGCAGGCAAGATCCGTGAGATGAGCAAAAGAGA
>JAOSBO010000211.1:51933434-51946391 GCA_027563915.1 Erythroxylum rotundifolium | reverse complement strand
ATTAATTTAAAATTTAAAGATTGTTATTTATTCAATGATTTTTAAATATAAAATTTTTAGTATTTAAAATATTTTTTATAATAATAATAAATATTTTGTAGGAGATTAAAATAAAATTATTTACTTTATTTAATTCATAACATTAATTATTTTTAAAATTTATTTATTATTTGATTTTTATCAGTAATAAAGTGCAACTATATTTCATTAACAATTAAATATTTTTTTTAAAAAAAAGAGATCAGAAAGTAGAAAACGAAAATTAAAAACCAATGAGGCCAAACATGATTGGACTTTTTAAGAATTTATCAAGTTCGGCTGGGTCTTGAAAATTTGAGCTGGGGTTTTTGGACCTTTTGGTGTTTATCAGCCTTCTTGTTTGTTTAATTTTCTTTATCCCTTTCTAATGTTTGCTTAAGTGTATCATGTAACACCTGGTAGACATTATTTTAGAAATCTTGAAGGAAAATGACTTTTTGATGGTAACATGAACCACTCTAGCTTTGCAGGTTTCCTCGGTCAATGTGTATTACCTGCTAGCAAATGACACTGTTGACGACATCATATGGTATGATCATCCGAATTGATAGTTATCCTGTTTCCTTGAATTTACGATGGTCAATAAAGTGATTAAAATCTATCATCTTTAGGGATGTGGTTCAAAGTAAGTTGGAGAACTTGGGACAGGTAATGCATTTCCTCTCCCACCACTGTATTAATTTTTTGTGCATGCCTTTGTGACTGTAATAGATGGTTTAGAATTCCCGCTCAAAAGTACCTGACAGGATGTAATGGGGGTTTGAGATTTAATTTTAGAAGGCTGTGTTATTGGTAGTATATATCTTGCTAAAACTAAGGTTCAAATTGAGTTCAAGCAACGTTTTAAATCATCAAACTAAGGTTCAGTTCTGATGTGAAGAGACAGAAATAAAATGGATCTTTTCCTTCGCTTTATTCTGTCAATCAACTATCTAAACTACAAATATTATGATTAATTGATGAGGGTCATATACAGCCTCACTCCTTTGAACCAAATTCTTCAAGATGAATTGGAAGTCAAGCTTTTGAAAATAAAATTGTAAATTTTCAATATGTTGAAACTTCCAATTGAATGGAAAGAAGACTCAATGCAAGGAAAAGAACTAATTCTGAACAGTAAACATGACAGTACTGTTCGTCTCGTAGCGCCTTTTCCAATCTTCATGCAAGAAGGCAAAAAATTGTAAAACCTTTGTTCAAGAATTATCACGGGACCTCCTTATTTTGATTTTTCAATCTTATAAATTTTAGATTTAGGCTTTATATATGTAACATTTGTTTAATATCCATTAATAAAATTATTTTTAAGTGGTAATTAACATTAGCCATGCAGTGAATAGTGGCATAAGTAATGATAATTGCCCATGCATTCTTTTCTTTGTTTTTGTTTTGGTCATCTGTAGAGCTTTGAAGTTTTCTTCCTCAAACCAAACTTGTCTGTCCAGCATCCAATGGCAGATTTCACATTTCTGCGGTAACTTATAGTTTTGTATGTGGTGACTTCAACCTTGATGATTGACCCCTAAATTTTTGTTGTAACTAGGTTCTTGATGGTCAAGAGGATGCCATGGATGTTTCAACCAGCCAAGTGACTGCAAGACAGAAGACACTTGACACATATATGAAGCGCTGCAGCAACATTGATGACTCTGAATGCCAGTCCAAGTTCAAATTCCCCAGGCACTGAGTGATTTACAGTAGAAAAAGGTGGTGTTCCTACTCTCTTAATTCACATGCATTGCTGCTGCATAGGCAGGTTTGGAGCTTGTCATCTTGAAATATTGAATATTGGAGCACACTGTGTGAACCAGTTGAAGCCATTTGCAGGATGACTTTTACTAGTGTTGACGGATATATGCAGGTTTTCTGGATAGTTATAATGCAATGGAGGTACCAGTTCATGTTTCCTCGGAAAAGGAAGAAAATGTGCTCAGTTGATAAAAATAGAGTTAACAAATGTAACTGCTGTGCAATACCACTAAAGCATTTTGTTCAATGTTATTGGTCCTGTACATAATTTTAAATCACGGGCTTGAAGACTGATGTTCGTTCTAAGTTTTTATCAATTTGAGTTACTGTCATTGCCTTTGATTTTTTGCTTAATGTTTTTCCTTATGGTTGGAACTAAAGGGTTATGTTTTGAATAGTGGGATGTTATTTTCTTCTATTGCTTCAAAGGTCAAAACTTTCGGGAAGATAAGAGATAAAGAGATTCATGGTCTTTATGCATCAAATGAGAAATAGGATGGCGTCTAACCTAAATAATTGCACGCTTTAGTTGCTGTTTGCTCTGTATGTTTTGGTTGAGAGTGGACGTGTATTTTTGTCTTGGTTCAGCTGATGTTGAGATGGCTATTAGTTCAAATGATGTTTAACAGATTTACACTAACCCTATTTTTATGTTTATACACAAAAGGAAAAGATAAGAAAATTTAAGATATTCTTATTTCAACTGATGTTTAACAGAAGTTATGCATTACATACTTCTTGGAGTTGAAATTTTGCTTGTTTTTATGCCTTTTAAATATTTATGCAATTGCCATTAAAAGTTAATAGATGAGTAGTCATAAAAGAGAATCAGAGGAATCAGATCCATGGTGAATTCTTGAAACACTACTTTGTTAATTATTACAAAATTAAAAGAACCATATTTAACCACGCAATTATGCCAAATCTGAACAAAACAGATCGAAGGTGGCACTTCAACTTCCAAACCCCTGGAAAATACTCTTCATAAAAAGAACATATCTTATTAATATTAATCCTGCCCATCTTCAAAAACAGGAAGAATGAAACTGTCTTTGAAGAAATCAACGCAGCAGCTATGATTCGCGTAGGCACTAGGCAACGCTTTGGTTGCTGTTTTCAACCATCCAAACCAGGAGCAGTCCTGCAAAGCAAATGAAGCGCTGTAGCAACTTGGATGACTCTGCAGGCACTGAGCAGTCTGAAGTAGAAAAGGTTGTTGTTCCTACTCTCTTCATTCACACGCATTGCTGCTGCGCTGGGAGACCGGGGGCCTGTCATGTTGAAATATTGAAGCACATTGACGTGGACCAGTTGAAGCTGTTTGTACTTTGCAGGATGGACTTTTACTAGCTTCGTCAGATATATGCAAGCCTTCTGGCCAGTTATAACTAAATGCAGTGTTGCCATGCAGATAACTAGATTTTTCACGACCGGAACTTAGCTTGTATAGCTCAGCTGAAAACCTACCAGCGGATGCTTGTTGCTTAGATTCAATTCTACCCCGCAATATGTCCATGGGAAACGATATTAAAACGATTAAAGCTGCCATCTCCGGCCCTTCCTTTCCTTTTCATGCTAAGGTATTTCAAAATATTTTAACGTGATTAGTGATGAGTCTCATGCCTAAGAGTTGAATCAAAATGGCAACAAAAGATTTGTGCATTATATTATTAAAATCCATTCTATATATTACGTACAAGATTCATAGCGACCCCTCCTTACTGTAACATGTTTATTTGCTCAAATTTCAGATGAAGTATGTACAATTCACGATGGGGAAGATGTCAACTTTTAACTATTGACTGTTGAAATTAAACCTGGCTATATATATGTTAAACATCAGAACTTGACATATTGTTTAATAGCTGATTCTCTGTCTATTCTTCGGCTGGCTTCTCATCACGATGTTACCGCAGCCAATAATTCTCTACTTCGTACCAGATGTCCAGGAGCACGAACACGCCGTCTCATCTCTTCAAAAGCGCACAATGTCTCTGTATCAAGGCCTCCAGCAAACTGCGCCACCATACAGCAGAGTCCTTAGTAACTGAGTACATAATTGACAACCAAAGTTGTAAATATATCTGACCGTTATGATTACCTGGTGAGCCCTGTATATAAAATGCACACCTTCAAGAAGCAAACATTCTCGACTTGATTCTTTATCTGAATTATGGGTCTGTTCAACCGCCACTTTTACTCGATTCATGTACATCTTTGCAAGCTTCAGAGAACCCTGCTTTATCTGCATCAAATTACACATAGGTCTTCAGTTCATGGCAAGCCTAGAAGATTCCTTATTATTTGTAAGCAGTAACATCGAAATTGTCTAACTTCGAACATTATAGCATTAACAAGTGACAGGGAGAAAAAAGATATGAAAGCTACAGTAGGAGTTGATATAGCTGGTGAAAAAGTATCATATTGTGGAGGAACGCAGCACCTTACTCATAATTCCAGAATCAAGCATCCAATCTGTTGGAATTTTTAAACCTTGATAGGATCGCATAACTGAGTTACGAAGTTTAACCAGCCTTTGGATGCTTCTCTCCGATCTGACAGACACAAAATAAGACAACTCAAACGGGACACATTTAGATAAGTAATGCATTGAATTACAGAAACTGTACTCTTTACTTGTCAAGTAATAAAACCATCTTTTTCAAAGCAGTTCCACAAGGAATGTTCTCATCATCTTCGTAGGATGATATCTCATTTTCTACTAGTTTGAGCCCACGATATTCAATAGCAGCTTCTCTAATGGCATCAGCTTTACTCTCTGGCCACTTAAAATGCTTTAACACAGCCCGTTCATCAGCCTGTCCAACACAGGATATATGTCATGAATAATCCATAACAATCTAGTGAAATAGTCTAACCTTTCTCCCCCAAAATATCTGACAGTATGCTTTTATTCTTTCACGGAGCAAAATTCTTACATCTTAGTGGGGATTCTCATGAAAACTGTAGTAGAATGGTATGATTAGTTTGATTTTCATGTTAAATTAAATTATTGCAACAAAACCCATCTATCATAAGCCCTCTAAAGCAACCATGATCCTTGTTGTAATATGTCCAAGGGAATAAGATATTGTGATCACCCATATACAGAAGCACATTCGGACATGCTATCCTTCAGCTAGTTCAAGAGATTTCACTGTCATGAAGGGCGAGACGGACCCTGATATAGGTCACTTCCAACATGGGACAACTGGCCATCACCATCATGTCCAGGAAAACATGACAGGATTCTTGAGATTACATCACAAATTCCTAAATTTCTTATTATTTATTTTGATGGTAAATGAGAACATTGGCCAGCTATGTAACTCTAAGTAATGGCCTAAATAAGAACAAGAAATAGCTTTTGCAGGAAGCTGGAGTAAACTCTGAAGTAATCATGTTGATGTATAGTGATATTTAGCATTTCAAGTTCAGTCGACACAACAATTTAACAATTTTGATTATAACTGAACTTTTTTGTGTGGAAACTGTGTATGTGTTGCATTTAACATTTCTGTGGCAGCAATAAAATCTTGAGGAACTTTGAGAATATATCTGCTCAGAAACTTGAAAGTTAAATGACTTGGAGGGGCTCTGGAAATTACCAACGTTGAGACTTCGGTATCAAGCCAATCCGTGAATTTGAGGACATCTTCAATATCTGTATAAGCAGCAGCCAGTACCTTGTGGATAAGGCCATTGATGAAATCACCCTTCTTTTTGATATCTTCTTTTATCTGAAAATTGCATCAGTTGAAAACAGTTTGAAGACGAGAGGAGAGGGGAAAGAAGTATGGGAAATAAACAGTAACAGAGATCTTAATTTGCTTACAGCCAACAGATGTGCCGAACGATTTTGTATCTCTCCAACAATACTGCTGTGCACAGTCATTGCAGGAGGTTTATACTGAGTCCCTAGTCTTGCGGTATCCCTTCTCTCTTCATGGTTTCTTAAAGAGTGATATAATTCTACAACTGCTGGAGCCTTTGGAGCAGAAAGTGCTTTGGATGTGGGTCGCAACGGAGGTGGTGGTGGTGGAGGCGGTGGCAAGGAGCAATCTACTGTAACTTGTCTTTCTACAACACCAGTTTTGGGCAATAGCTGTGCTGCAGATGGCGGCAGATGAGCTTGAACGGTATTCTTGGGGCCATTGATTACCTCTCTATTAACCGTCGAGTGTTGCAATTTGTTTGCAATTAGTTTCTGAATGTCCTTAAATTTGGGGTTCTGACACTCTCCCGTTAATGGTTGCTGGTAGTAGAATAATGTTTCATTCATGTTATCAGTCATTCAAGAACTGATCTTGTGTTGAAACATGCATAAAGTCTTGATTTTTTTTTTAACCTATGACAAACTTAATCTCTACAAAACATATTACGAATAAATTATGCCAAAATAAAAGATTGAAATTTGAAGATGAATTAGTTGAAAAGACAAACTTAGACCAAACCTGGTTAGAAGATTGAGGCGTAGGTTGAAGAGCAGCAAGATCCTGAAGGAGCTTCTTGTTGAGGGAATCAAGTTGGAAATTCAAGGCATGAGCTTTATCCAGCTCGGCCTTGAGAGCCAAAACCTGAGATTGTAAATCTTGAATCAGAGCGTGGTTGGATTGAAGCTTCTCCAACAAATCTTCCTTGTTATTACTTTCTTCTTGATTTCTCCTATTACTTTTCCAAGTGGAAGAATGTAGCGGTGCATGCAGCTGCCTTCTTGGCTTAGAAAATTGCTCCACAATAAGCGGACGGTTGACAGAGGGATAAGCAACCTGAGATCCCGCCACCTCCTGTTCTCCAGATTTTGACTTGTTAGGGCTCAGCAGCTGAGACCTTCTGGCCTTTGATGAGCTGTCTTTGCTGTTATTATTGGACAAATCTGGAGAAGGGACAGATTTGGGTCTAGTTTTGTTGTTAGCGGCAGTAACTAGGGGTTTGGGTGACAGCTGCTCCTTGCTAATCCGAGAGTTGGCCACTCTACATCGAGATGGGGTCGACGTAGATTGAGACTGAGACTGAGACATGGTCCAGAAGAAGAAGATGAAGATGATGATGATGGGTGGATTGCCTTTGCGATTGCAATTTATCAGAAACAGAGAAACAAAGGGTGTGGTGTTCCTTTTTATGTGTATAACTGCTTAACAGAGATAACACAAAGAAGAACAATCTCTGCCAAATATTATCACAAGACCAAACTTCCATAAAAACAAAACACCGGTACAAAGTACAGGCATTGGAATCTTTTTTTGTGTTGTGTGCGTATGTTTTGTTTTGTCTATCAATGGGCTCCAGTTCACACCAGCTTTTGACGTCTTCGTCATCATGATTGATAGTTCTGTAACGAATAATTTTATGCCACCAACACTCCAAGAAATCAGTTGAAGAGGTCCAAGAAATTGGATTTGATTACCGCTAACTATTTCACCTGAGCCGCTAAGCAAACCATAAGGAAAGGAAGTGGACGACCCCACCAACACCCTTCAAGTGCAAACTTAGACTCATTTTGATTTGGAATTGATGGCCTGCCTAATAGTTGGCCTGAGTTGATTTATATATGAAACTGTTTGAAATTGAAGAATCTGAAAAGAGTTAGCTGTTGTGATTATACAACAAAACCAAAAGCCATGCAAGTTGTAACATGCAGCAGAGCTTAAAAGCTAGTCAATTACCATTTCAGATTCAATCAAATATATAAAATGGGAATGGCAACAACCAAGAAGCTAGGGATGTAATATGTATTTGCTACTACTAGGCCTTGGTTTGATAGGGCTGCTCGTGAGTTTATTTGAATGGACATGTGATGGCGGATGGATGTGATCTGAACCTCCTTTCTACCGCATTCGCTAATTTTTGTCACATACGTGTAATGCGTGTACACTTGCCTTGATTAGATCACACGTTCATCTTCAGGACATTCTCACGCATCCATCAACAAGTATTCTTTAGATTTGTATTATTTCTTGATTCATAGTTGCAAATGTATTCGCAGAGCAGAAAGCCGAAAGGTTCGTGTTCCTACTTCCTAGGCTAGGATTCATCATTATTTAGTTTGCTATGATTATGTAATGCCACGAGGGTCGCGTAAATGCCTTGGTTGATGTTGATTAAAGCATCGTGATTCCCTTTCTCAGCAATCACTCCATTCTTAACCACTGCAATCAAATCAGCATTCTTCACTGTTGATAATCTGTGTGCCACAACTACTGTGCTTCTGTTCACCATTATCCTCTCCAAAGCCTCTTGAACTATTCTTTCAGATTCAGCATCTAGCGCACTGCTTGCTTCATCAAGTAGTAACACTTTGGGATTCTTCACTATTGCTCTTGCAATTGCAACTCTTTGCTTTTGTCCACCCGACAATTGTACTCCTCTTTCACCTACCATCGTATCATACCCCTGCAACTTGCTTCCAAATGCATTAGTTACTACTCTCATCCGTGCATCTTTCAAACTATATTACAATGCTCTTTTACCTGTTGCATGCCGCTTGTGAAGTTGTGGGCGTTTGCCAACTCTGCTGCTGCCAAAATCTCTGCCTCTGTTGCCTTTCCTGCCTTTCCATATGCAATATTCTCACGGATTGTGCCATTAAATAACACTGCTTCTTGACTAACTAGCCCCATCTGCTGCCTTAACCACTTGACTGTAGCTTCTTAATGTCAATTCCATCCAATGTGATGGTACCTGAATCAGGATCATAGAATCTCTGCAACAATGATATTGCTGTTGATTTTCCGCAGCCACTCTCCCCTACCAAAGTAACCGTCTGCTAAAATCAAAAGCCTTTAGTTCCTTATTCTTACACACAATAAGCTTGTAAAATGTATTAAAAAAAAATAAAAGAGCACAAACGTATTGAATTGAAAGCTATTAGTGACCTTGCCATGCTGAATGTACAAGCTTAAATCCCTGAATATCTCAACACCAGGTCTTGTGGGATATCTGAAGGTGACATGAAGAAACTCAATCTCTCCTTTGAGATTTTCTATTGTTGTTCCCGAACCGTCGCTAGAGTCGATTTTTGATTTTCGTTCCAGAATTGGAAAGATAGAAGCAGTAGCAGTCTTTGCTTTAGTGGCATCAGGAACAAGGGATCCTGATTGAGAAATTCCAATAGCTGCTAAAGTGAGAGCAAAAAACACCTGTACTAGACCAGGACAAGGAAAAAGAAAACTCAACATCCAATTGTGGTACTCTCGAGTACTTTTCTTTGTGCAGAATGCTAACCTGGAAAACATCATCAAATGAGGCATCACCAGCTTCAACAAGTCGAGCTCCAGCATAAAAACTAATGGCGTATACGGAGAAAAGCGTAAAGAAGGATATTCCATAGCCTATGCCACTGATCAGCCCTTCTCTCATACCTTTCCTCAAAGGGCCTTCACATTTTTTTTCATAAAGCTCCATCACCTTCTCCTCAGCACAGAAAGAAGCAACTGTTCTTATGTTCCCTACTGCATCATGGGCAATTTGACTTGCTTCCTCATACATCTCCTGCAACCATTTTCTTCTTCGTCAGTTACATCACATGTATGATATTGTAGCACTTATCGAGGATGATCCGAATTTTGCTTCAAGTTCAAACAGAACAAGCATAGATGAAGTATCATAAATAGACTCGTAGGCAGTAAAGTTCTAGTCCTGGTACTGACCTGCGTATCTCTGCTAAAACCTTTGATGGACTTCATTTGTACATATGAATTTACACCTAAAAGTGGCAGCAAGATGATGACTATTAAAGACAGTTCCCAGTTGGCTTCAAAAGCAATAACCATGCCAGCAGCTGCTGTCGCTATATTTTGAACAAGTAGACCAAGTGCGTCCCCAACCAGACTTCTTACTGAAGCTGCATCTACAGAAAGCCTTGCTCCAATAGCACCACTCGAATGCTCGACCTCATCAAACCAGCTGATTTCCATGTACACCACCTTCTCAAAGCACATGGATCGGATTCGGTTTATCAACTTACACCCGGCCACAGCAAAGAAGTATGATCTTAATGGATTCATTAACATTGATATCAAACCAATACCAAAGAATACTAATGCCCAGATTCTAGCATCTTTCTGGAGTTTATTTGGTGGCTCAAAGAGAGTTTGTATCATTCGAGAGATAACTACTCCAAATACAGGTAGCAATATAGCACAGGCTACTGCAGAGGCAGTCCCCAGAAGTAAAACTGGGATCTCTGGTTTGTTGAGGTAGGCTAGCCTATAAAGTGGGACTTCTGCAGATTGTTTTGATGATGCCGAGGATAGAGTATGGGGTTTTTCAGGTGCTGTCTCCGGACGCTCTATACCAGTGGGCACACCGAATGGAAGTGAGAATGAATGACGACTACTGCTTCCAATTCCTGATGACTCCCGGCTCAAGGATCGTAGTAATGAAAACCGCTGACTTGATTGTCTGTCCACAGTGATTTCTGCCTTATCTTCACCAATGTTAACATTGCTTTTTGACGCACTATTTATCTCCTGCAACTTTATAAGCTGGCTATATGCCCCTTCAGGGTCCTTGGTTAGATCAGAGTGTGAACCTGTTGGAGTTGGATTCCGATAAGATATTAGCAGCGGATGTTAAGAAAACTAATAAAAAACAAGAGATTGATGCCTGAGAGGCTGAAGCATTAAAATTTGAGAAGCCATTAAAAAAGTTAATACCCTTCTGAACGATTTTTCCATGACGGAGAACAGCAATAGTATCTGCATTCCTTACAGTACTTAAGCGATGGGCTACAATCACGGTTGTTCGGTTGACCATGACCCTGTCCAACGCCTCTTGCACAACTCTTTCAGATTCTGTATCAAGTGCACTTGTGGCCTCATCAAGAAGCAATATTCTTGGATCTTTAAGAATTGCTCTAGCTATAGCAATTCTTTGTTTTTGGCCACCTGAGAGCTGAGTACCTCGCTCCCCAATCATAGTCTCTATACCCTAATTAATATAACAAATACATAAATAAGATCAAACAGATACGATTCAAGATATGCTTTCATTTTCTTTTCTGATTGTTGTGTTCTTATTACTATTCGAACCTGAGGCAGTTTGTCAATAAACTTAGCAGCGTTGGCTAGCTCAGCGGCTGCTTTAATTTCATCAGCAGTTGCCCCATCCTTGCCATAAGCAATATTGTCTTTGATGCTACAAGTGAACAGAACAGGTTCTTGACTCACTAGGCTTATTTTCTGTCTGAACCATTTAAGTTGAAAATCCTTGAGGTTAATACCATCAATTAGAACTTCTCCATCCTGGGGATCGTAAAATCTCTCAATCAAACTGATAACTGTTGATTTGCCACTTCCACTTTCTCCAACCAAAGCTGCAGTTGTACCACTAGGAATTGAAAGACAGAATCCACTAAATATTCGCTCTTGTGGTCTTGCAGGATAGCTGAAATAGATGTCTTTTAATTCTATAGCCCCTTGAATCTCATCTAATATCCGTCCACTGGTTTCATAAACATCGATCTGAGGATTCCTATCAATTGTCTCAAACATTTTAAACGCTGCAGCTTGCCCAGCAGCAAATGCACTTAGGCAAGGAGATGCCTGTCCCAGTGACCTGGAAGTGATAAAGAGTCAAAAAATGGTCTGGTTATGATTCAGTACATTTGGTTTTCAAGAAACAGAATCCAACTTACATGGATCCAGTTAACACTGCAAAAATAATGTTCATGACATCCCCTCCTTTATATCCTTCATTAGAAACCATCTTGGCACCAAACCATATAGCCAAGCCATAGGTGGAGTAGACAACAAAAGAAACCACCCCAAAACCCAATCCTGCAGCCAAACCCTCATTCATGCCAGATTTATAAGCTTTTATCAGAGAACTGTTGTACGAATCCACAGCTTGCTTCTCCCCAGTAAATGACGCAACCTGTGACGCAAATTTGTTATAAGTTGAAAGAGTTAATGAAGTGTAAACATGATGCAAATTTGTTACGAGTAGGAGCCTGTGCCTACAGTTCGAATGGAACCAATTGTCTGTTCTACTACAGTGGATGCAAGTGAATAAGCAGTTTGTCCTCTGGATGCCAACTTAGATATGATAAGGGCCACTGCAGCGCCAGAGAGGATAAGAAGAGGAAGAGAAGACAGCATTACAAGGGTAAGTTTCCACCCCCTGCTAAATGCTATGACAAATCCTGCAATAAATGTTGCAATTTGCTGCAGAAATTTCCCAACCTGCAATGAACATTTAGCAAGAAACAGGCTTAATTTCTCAGATGACTGGAAGTCAAAGAAAACATATGGTGCAGTAGCAAGTTAATACGTTCTCGCCGATGGCATCCTGGATAAGAACAGTGTCACCAGACATCCTCCCTACGATTTCCCCCGTGTTAGTTTCCTTATCGAAGAAGCCAATTTCTTGCCTCAACATTGTCTTCAAGTATAAACGCCTTATTCTTGCAGCCTGTCTCTCTCCAGTGACCATCCAGCACGCCACCTCTAATAAAGAAAGCAATATCAGAATAAGGAACAACAGCTCTTGAAGTAATGAGTTGAGAATACAATTTACTTACGAAGAAATGCCGCGATGCTAGCTCCCAGAGCCAAGTACACAAACCTTAAGCACACCTGCGATGCAAGGGAGATTAGCATAGTTCATTATTAAGTTGTGGAGCAAACACCAAGAAGTTGACGTAGGATTTCGGGGATAGAAGTTGTTGAATATTGATCAAGCTAAGAGGGATTCAGGATTTAGTAGCGAAAAACCTTGGAAACTTGATGAACCAAATAATTGCCGTCTGCATTATGTCCGAAAGCATTTATGACATCTCCAAATATTAGGGTCATGAGGGGCATGCAAAGTCCATTTCCAGCCGCACCAACTGTGCCTAAAATCATTAACATGTAATCTGTAGCATCGGCAAAGGTGAAAAGCTGGTAATATGCCACTTTGTTCTTGCTAGACTCTAGTTTCTTGTCAATATTATCTGTAGCCTTCTGTAGGTCCAGATTTTGAGAATGGTCGGCTGATTCTTGACAGCCAGTTTCCTTAACCATCATGTTCCCTGCAACTTGGTCATGGATGAATTGATACTGTTCAGTCCCCGGGGACTATAAATAGCAAGAATAATGAGTAGCAACTAGTTGAAACCACTCATCAAGACAAATATAAGTTGTTGTCGTGCATTTTACTTAGCTAACTATGTAAGCATTAGCCATA
>JAOSBO010000211.1:51482973-51494451 GCA_027563915.1 Erythroxylum rotundifolium | reverse complement strand
CCATCACCTTCAATTGCATATCCTCCAACAAGTCCAATCCAAGGTCCTACTCCATCGTTCGATACCTCACCTTCAGATGCTTACTCCCCATTATACGATCTTTCACCTTCAGGTTCAGTTCCTCAAAGTAGTCCTACAGAGGCTCCTAGTCCATTTGCGAAAAGTCTGAACACATTGTTCCTGAGTCCCATATCAGAAATCCTGACCAACCCAGATAGTATCGAGGAGGCTGACTCTGTTGGTTCACGATCTGCAACAGAAGATCCTGAAGTCAAAAAGCTATGTGATTCGACTGATTACCCTAGTCTATGCACGTCCTCAATTACCCCTTTCTTCAATGGCGAAACAGACCCCATTTCCATACTCGAAATGTCTATAAACGCAACCATTCATGTAACCAACTTCGCCATTACTGCAGCAACAAAACTCGCAACTGCACCCAATACTCCACCAAAAATATCCGCCGGTCTTGAGGATTGCAGTGATTTCTACGATGATGCTTTGAGTAATCTTCAGAGTGCACTTGAAGCCATTCCACTTCGTGACATTAGCACCATCAATAGCTTGTTAAACGCTGCGTTGGTCGATTATGGGACGTGTGATGAAGGTTTTACTCAGAAGAATCCATTGGGAAATTATGATGATAAACTTACTATGATGGCTAGCAATTGCCTTGCCATTGTTTCCTTAGTTAAGTAATATATCGAACCATTTTTAAAATGATTTTCTAGTCTAGTGTTCACTTATTCTTATTTCATGCTTCTGATAAGATAAGATTAGAAGGGATTTTAGTAGAATTTGGAAATAGTTGTCCAAGTAATAATGTATTATTTCACGTAATCAATTGTTAATGTGTGTAGGAGCTCGAGACCAATTTGATTTCAATCACCATTGCTTCACTCTTGTTACTTGTCTTTACTAGATTCTTTACATTTTTACATGTACTTGCAAAGTTGTTTAGAAGAAAAAAAATAGAAGAAAAAAGATAATAACTTCAATAAAGCATTTTTAATTTTAATAAAATAAAAATGATACAAAAAACAAAAAAATTGATAAAATAATTAAATTTATTTTTAGGATTTTATCATTTAAGATTTACTAATATCTATTATTATTTATTAAGTTGTAAAAGAGAGTAAGAAAAAACATGATAATAAAGTAGAAATTTTTTCCATATAATATTATATTTGCCTTCTTTTTTATTTAAGATTGTAATAAAGATTTAGAGTTATTTAAAACTTACCTTTAAGATTGTAATAAAGATTTAGAGTTATTTAAAACTTACCAAAATTAATTATGTTCATAATTTGTAGAGTATCTAACAAAAGTATGTATGATCTAAATTAAACTGTGGTTTTTGTTTAATAATGAAATCAAGGCAATGGAATATAAAGTATATTTAACAAATATGAAAAAATTATAGGAGAAGTGCACTACGATGAGATATAATAGAAAATTATTCTATTAATACATGTAATTTAAAATTTTGTAGACTATTAGTATATTGAATAAGACAATATAATAACCAAGTAATGTATAGCTAAATAGCTAATTATATTTTTAAATTCTGTCTCTCTTCAAATTATTATATCAACTCTTAATTTCAAACGATACTACATATGTGGAGAAACTTTCTCTCTCTTCATTACACACGTATCCGCGAAGTCATAAGATTATATATGGGGGTTGATGCCTGTTTAGTGTTGAAAGGTCAATAAAGTTAGCAACCTGATGATAAGGGAGCCGATGATTGAAGCCAAATAAACGGTAGCCATAACTATAACGATCCTATACTGACAAAATTTCTTGTTGGGCTACGAGTTGGTTTAATGATTGGATGAGTTCCAGCATTTTTGAAGCCCACCATATGGCACACCCGACGTATAATAAGATTATATATATATATACGAATTCAACCATGATACAAATTATTTTTATCCACTCAAATCATTTTAATAAAATACACACACACACATATGTACAAACTTTCTAGACACATTTTATTATTGATAAATTGTAATCCTACTCATGGTCGGCTCTACAATTCAATGTAAGACAATTTTGCCCTTAGGGGCAATTTTGTAATTTTCCTTTCAAGTAGACAGTTATTGATTGTAATTTTTGTTTTCAAATAAAGTATCAGTTAAGTTGAGTAATTTAATCCAGATAAGAGTAATAAAGTGACCCAATAAATGATCTAAATTAATGGGTCGAAGTCTAGGTAAAAAATAGATTACTTTTAGTGTGGACCTGATCCATATTGGCTTTGTGGTAGGAAAGCTCGATATAGAAGCTATATTAATCACGAGCATAAAGAGTCTTTGACCCGTTAAGAGAACTCATGTTTTGAGAAAACGGTAGAAAGACCTAGTAGTGTCTCAGTGATGGATTCCCATGAAGACGGCTGTGGATTCGAGATTGTTTCAACATCGGAAAGCTCATTTGAAGTTCTAGAATCGAAATCAGGTACATTCCGTATTTCTCCATTTTTTTAAGCCTTTCACTTTTGATCTGGGGTATGTAACTAAGGTCTCGTTACATATTACACATGGTATCAGAACAGAGACGTGATCGAGGGGCTAAAAACGAAGATTTTTCAGTTTTTCTCTCCATAAAGTTTCGAAAATTTCACCTTTTTTTCACTTTTTTTTGGTTTTTATTGTATGAAAGTAGTGTACATATGTTTAGCCTTAAGAAATGGGTTGAAAATGAGTCTGGAAAGTCAAAAAAAGTACTTGAAACTCTCCAAAAATCGCCTTTCTCTATCGAGGGGCCCAACAGTAAACAGTGGCATGGGGAGCGGCGATGTGTGGTACACGTGCTGACACGTGGCCGCATCGTGAACAATGCATGGGCTAGGGCATCTCCTACACGTTTTCCCGCGTGTCCCAGACGCACGGCTGAAGCAAGTCGTGACGTCACAGGCTGACGTCAGCCGTATGGACATTAGCTACAATGCCAAAAAAAAAAACGTACACATAGACACACAAACACAATAAATTTTAGATTTCTTGTAAGGGTGCTCGGGGTGTTTTGGGTTTATTTCTGGGTCTGAGAAATTTATAAAGTGAAAATTTTCATTTTTCTGAATTTATTACATTAGTAATAAATTAAAGTTTAGCTCCAGAAAAAGGAATTAAAGTGTTCTGAATCCGATTTCACGTGAATTTTCATGCTTCAGACATCACATAAGGGAGATGCTTCAAGTTTTCATGTCTCGGGTTTCATATTTAGTGTTCAGGATCATATGACGGTCAACCGGAAAAGAAACAGAGACATTCTAAAGCCAATATTGACTGAATTCTTGCGCAACGCACTTGCCATAAAGGAGATATATGAGGTTCTTGTGTCTTGGGTGATTGGTTTGGTATCTGGTAATGCACGATAATGAAGTTATCAGAGAATGTCTTTAGCACCGGTGTGTGACAATGAGATTATGCATTCAGGTTTTGTATTTATTGAAGTTATATTGTCACATACCATATGCTTATAAAGAATGTGGGGACAACATAAAGTTGTATCTCTTATGTTTGTGGACTTTCTGGAGTATTGATGAGAATGTAGTTACCAAAGTGACCTTTCAAGTTAGTATTTTGGATTGTTCTACTTGCATGTTAGGGGATGTCTCTGATTTTATGGTTGGCTATTCTGCCCAAACGTGTTGGCTTTACATAACGTTTTGAAATGATCATAAAGGCATTAGATAGAGGAAAGTCATTGCTCAAAAGATCTATTCACCCAAAGATGACAGTATTATAAAAGTTGATGGTTTGTACTCTGATCACTTTTATGCTAGAAATCTAATTGCATATATTATTTATTCAGCCTAAAGATGTTTCATAATATGTGTGATCGAATTTTCAAGAAAGATATTGTCTAATTCCTTTTAGTATCGTTGTTGTCCTCTATTTATGCTAGTTTAATCAAAGCTACGATGGAGTCACCTTTTCAATCAATTAAATCATTGTCATCATCAGAACCTTAACCGGTTTCAATATAAAGAAGTAGACAGAGGATGTATTGAATGCTATGAAAATAGCTGTGGTTGATATGGCTACATGAACGGACGAGCCATCTTTACCTATATCCATGAGCTCGAAAGCTCATAAAGTAGCCTTAAAGCCTAAGATTGGTCTGTCAGATTATGTCTCATAACCATTAAAAGATCCATACTCGACCATCTGCTTAGTGAACTTTCGGACACAGACATAGCAAAGTAATTTCTTAGTAATATCTCCCAAAGGTACACATTCTTATCTAGTAAAGGAGAAAAGAGGAAGTAAAGAAGTACATATCAGGAATCTTCCATCTTCACAGTAGACTGAAGATGTTAAACATTTCTCTTCGTGATGTCTTCGTATTTCATCAGACTCTGGATACACTCCCTCCAGAGTTTAGTAATCTGATTATGACATATTATTCATAATATTAAGGAAGTGAAATTAATATCTATAAGAAATGTATGTACTGAATCTTGTAGTAAGGTTCATTTTGGATTTTACACGACACATTTTGTATATAATCTTAGGATCAATTTTAGATAAAGAAGGTTGACTTTTTGTATTTAATGCTTTTGTTTTACAATTGTGTTTATTGCAAAACATAATAGTACAACTTTCTTGTCATGTAGCTTATATAGAATGTGTCTTATCATGAATTAGATATATGCTTCTTTGTATCTTGCTAAACAAGTCATGAAATTAAGGACCCTGATGAATGAAAAGTCATACATGTTGTGGTATAAATGTTTAGGCCACATTTCCAGAGCTAGGGTTGCAAGATTGATTAAGAAAAGCATTATTTCAATTCAAGATTATGATAATCTGGAGACATGTATTGACCATTGCAGGGTAAGTTGGCTAATAAGGATATTGAGGTCAATTCATACTTCTGACTTGTTGAGTCCGATACATATAGATATCAGAAGGCCTTATACAATTGCATTGTGCAATTTTAAATGTATTCTAACATTTGTTAATAATTATTACCATTACAGTTATGAGTTCTCGCTTAAAGTTTGAAGATTAAGAACCAACTGGAAAAATTCAACAAGGTAGTCAGATTTGACCACGGAGGAGAATATCATGGCAAACATGGTGTTTCAGGACCTGAAAAGGTTCGTTTGTCAGATATATAGAATTGGTTAGGATAATGACTTGATTCACTATACCAGGTAGTCTTGAGTAAAATGGTGTATTGCCGAAAGACATAACTACCCCTAAAGGACTTGAAGAAGTCAATCCAGAGCAAGACTAATCTACCTAATGACCTAGAAGTGTGGAAACTCAGTCTTATACACATTCACGTGTGGGGCTACCCTGCCGAGATAGTATAGTCCTTATGAAGAAAATTACATGCTCATTATGTCCATTACTATTTGGATATTTTGACCACTCTAAAGACTACAAATCTTGCTATAGAGAAGCAGGGAACCAAATAGTGAAATCACAAAGAACTACGTTTCTGAAATATGATGTCTGTAATGATGGTGAGCCTTTTGACCCTTTGGATGATAACATGGTGGATACTACAATTATTATGTATCTGTCACTCATACAGCTAGATCCGGTAGATCTAGGTTTTAGTACCCTATCTGTACAGGAACAGGAACTCATATTTGTACATATAGAGGTTCCTGGGGTACAAGATATAAGATAGTTATGAAGATTCACTAGAGTGAGATGACCTGTTATCCCCTCTGATTACCATAGTCTATTGGGTGAACTGGACTATGACATTAGATATGTTACGAATCCAGTTACTCTTACAGAAGCTGTTTCTATACCCAATGCAAAAATGTTGTAGGTTGCAATGACTTATGTGATGCAAGTTATGAGGCACAGTAAGGTCCAGGAGCTAGTTGATTTTGCTGTGGAACTATAAACCTGTCAGTTGTAAATAAAGTTTAGGAACTAATGGATTACAGGATAGAGTTCAACGATTTATGGACTAGCTCAGTTGCATGATAGTTCACTAAGGGAGAAATGTAACTTTGGTGTTACTTTTTCTCTCGTATCCTTATAGGATACATTTTGAGCGTTTAAGGCAATTATAGCTCATGATGATAAAAAGTTACATCAGATGGTTGGCAAAACTGCTTACCTTAATAAAAACCTTTATAAAGTGGTCTATATGGTACAACCTGAAGGATTTTAGGATCTAGATTGAACTGACGTGGTTTGCATGTTATGTAGATCAACATTTGATTCACATCAAACATCCCGAAGGTAATGCCTTACATTTTATGGGGTTATTACCTCTTCCAGCTTCATGGAAAATAAAGTTAAAAGATGCTTTAAAGTTATCTTCCTATTAGTGCATGAGGATGATATTGCTCACGTCAAATTACTTGACCATGTTATATAAGGTTAAGCAATTTTTGGTCTAGAACTTTGACATAAATTACCTTAGCGTATCATCTTTTGTCCTAGTTATTTTGATTTACCGGGATAGATCTTAATACTCATTATACTTCTCACTGAGTGTATACATTAAGTAAAGAGAGAGGTTATGAGGAATGTTCCGTATTCTAGTACGATTGATAGCCTGATGTATGCTTTGCTATGTACTAAGAAGGACATTGTATTTACAGTTTGACTGTTTGGTCAGTATCTGGTTAACCCAGATGTAGACCATTGAAATCTAATTAAGTGAGTGTTGAGACAATTAAAGGAAATCAAGGATTATATGTTGACATATAAGAAAGTCAACAGACTAAACCTCGTAGGGAATCAAGATTCAAATAGTAGCTACATTTCCGAATGATGGAAAGTTCACCTAAAGTTACAATTTAAGGCTGCTGATGGTACAATGTCATGGAAGTGTGTCAAGTAGACACGGATAGCTTCCCCGACCATGCATGCAGAGTGCATCCTATGAGCTACTTCATAGACGGTTTAACTCAGAAACTTGATTTTGGAGTTGTCTGTGGTTGATGCAGTAGCTAAACCCTTTCAGTTGTAACGTGTAATCAAGTTGTTGTGTTATTTAATAACAACATTGCATGTCACAAGGTCTTAGCATTTTGAGATCAAATTCTTGACCATGAAGTAGTTGATATGAAAAGGTGACATTAAAGTTTGGAGCATTTAGAATACAAGTATACAATATGGGTATTTTGAAGTCCTTAAACAATATTAGTTAAAAGATTGTTATGTTTGCTTCATATACGTTTGTACATTTTGACGTATTATGATGGTATAATGGTTCATCAATTAATGATGATCATAGTTTTTATCCTCACTAATACATGTTATCATACATTGTCATGATACGCATGGAAGTCTTAAGATTTATGTTTATCTTAAGCATTTTAAAGGTCATTGGGCATTTATAAAGATCCTATGTCATTACACACATACAGTTTTATACGGATATATCCTAAAGTTTCACATAACATAGGGAATATAAGTTTTTAATCCCATAAAGGTTCTCTAATGCAGTTTAGCATTCAGTTGAAGAACCTAAAGGTTTTCTCTAATGCTGTTTAGCATATGGTGAGAGGAAACAAGTATTCTCTAATTATGTTTAACATTTGGTGAGATAAAATAGGATTTTTCTGATGCAGTTTAGCAATGCGGATTAGCATAAAGCTCGAGAAATCGAGACCTACAAACGAAGATGAACGTATTAAATTATAAAGGTATCATCGTAGTTTGTCACACTCCATTTTTCCATTCATGTTGGTGAGGTATTAGATATTTGTGAGTATATTGAATTTGTGTAACACATGACACATGCATTTGATACTTTCCGGTATCGAAAGCCTTACAAGACAAAATGTTGGACTTTCATTAACTTTGGATCAAATGTTTTGTTTTTAAACTCAGTCGACTAATACAGTAGCGTTACTTAACTGAGTTTTTAAACTATTTTTAAACTTGGTTAACACTACAATTAATAATTGTCAAAGGGGGAGATTGTAAAACAATTTTGTCCTTAAGGGCAATTTTGTAATTTTCCCTTCAAGTGGATAGTTATTAATTGTAATTTTGGTTTTCAAATAAATTATAGGTTAATTTACATAATTTGATCTAGATAAGGGTAATAAAGTGACCCAATAAATGATATAAATAAATGGGTCAAAATTCGGGTGAAAAATGGATCTCTTTTAGTGTGGACCTGATCTATATCGATCTTATAATGGGGAAGCCTGATATCGAAGCTATATATATATATATATATATATATATATAGGTTAAGGTCTCTTGTAATTGCTTATATCAATCACGAGCATAAGAAATCTCTACCTTGTTAAAAGATCTCGTGTTTTGAAAAAACTGTAGAAAGCCGTAACACGCATCTCGGTGATGAATTCCCGTAAAGACCACAGTGGGTTCAAAATCATTTCAATGTTAGAAAGCTGATTTGAAGTTCCATAATTAAAATAGGTACATTCTACTTTTTTTGTGTTTTAACGTTCGATCTAGGCTATGTAATTAAAGTCCCATTATATATTACATTCAATACCAACAAAACATGTAGCCCAGTGAAAGGCATCTTTCCACTTACTAGATCGCCGGCATTATCGTTTAGCGACAGATATGCATCAAACGTCAAACTAGAGTTTCTTTACACCACTGGCCTTTCCAAGGACAATTCCTTGCCGGCCCATAATAAACTATTAATACGGATGGAAACGGTTTGACCGGACATCACCATTGGAATAATCGTTACTCCATTGGCATTTCTGATGAATTGGAAGCACCGACTGTTTTAAAAAATGGAAGCAACTTTCAATTCTTACAATGCAGTTGGCAACATGGGCCGGGCACTTCGGTCTCCAGAACAGAAAAACCTGTCTGTGTGTCGGAATCCTGATGCTATACAAGCCTGAGCCTTCAATTCGTCTTCATGTCCTAAAAATATAAGTGCGTGTCCCACCTGTCAAATAACAAACTAGTGATGATCCAATCATTGGAAGCCACAGAATGGAGACTGGTTTGATTGCAGCGTCTCCTATCAGAGGGACACATGGTAACAGTTCGAAGTTTCGGATGATTTAAGATGTTCAGCAGATGATCTCTGAGCTATTGTCGATCTGTCACTGAGGTTTCTCGTCTATCTTTCACTGATGT
Source organism: Erythroxylum rotundifolium (assembly GCA_027563915.1). Classification (NCBI taxonomy): domain Eukaryota; kingdom Viridiplantae; phylum Streptophyta; class Magnoliopsida; order Malpighiales; family Erythroxylaceae; genus Erythroxylum; species Erythroxylum rotundifolium. The sequence goes on along the minus strand of JAOSBO010000211.1, from coordinate 51,485,374 downwards.
ATACCAACCGGGGTTTGGAAGCTAATCTGAATGGGGTTTCTCCATCTGGGGATTTGGATCTTCGTGGAGTTAATCAAATTCCGAGTTCCAGGAGTCATTTCCATGGATTTCAGGACTCCTTTGCAGAGTATGGAAACGTTGGTTTCAGGTTTTACCAGCATGAGACAATGGAGGATCATTTCTCCGAGCACCAAAAGCTTGAAGAACAGCAGCAAGCATATTTAGGATGTGGATTAATTGCTGGCCAAAAATTCGATATACTTTCTCCGCCAGTTCAAGCAAGTTTGGAAGAAATAGAACAGATTGGAGTTATCCGGCCGGTGGGAACTCGGGATATTCCTGATCGTGGGACACAAAAGCTGGTCAGTGAGAGTTATGGGTCGTCTCAGAGCAAGATGATTATCAAACAAAGCCCTGGAATGTTATCTGGATTCCTTCCAGGTTCAACGTTGGAGCTCATAAGAATAGCAGCAACAAAATTCATCCAATCTGTTTCAGGAGGAACTACCGATATTGACATGATGCCTAACAATTCCCATAGTTATTGCGTTCAATTTCCACACCTATATGAAGAATCAAATTGTGTGGAGCTTGTGCAGCTCCTCCTTGCTTCTGCAGAGAAAGCTGGGAATCAGCAATTTGATGGTGCAAACAGATTGCTCACTCAATGCGATTTCTTGTGCTCTAAGACAGGGAATCCAGTTGAACGTCTTGTTTACTATTTCTCTCAAGCTCTTAGACAGAGAATTGATCGAGAAACAGGAAGAGCAGCAGCAGGTGACCAAACCAAACAGGAAGAACTTGATATAGATCGGACATTAATGATTGCGACCCCCAGCACGCTTGCAACCCGTGAAAGAATGCCCTTCAGCGCATTGGTATGCGCTCTTGGGACTCAAGAAATCATAGAAAACGTAGCCAATTCAAAGAGGATTCACATCATAGATTTGTTTATCAGAACTGGAGTTCAGTGGATTTCATTCATGCAATCTTTTGTGCCACAAGGCAGATGCAGTATTGAGCTCCTCAAGATAACTGCAGTTGCAACTGATTCTTACAAGGACTTGGTCGAGAATGCATGCAAGAGGCTAAAGACCTTTGCCGAGTTGGAGAACATACCTTTCTGTATCAACCTAGTTGTAGTAGCAGACATGCATGATCTCAAACAAGGCATGTTCGACACTCGTGAAGATGAAACCATTGTTGTATACTCTGAGTTCGGACTGAGGAGTCTGGTCCAGCACCCAAACCGTCTGGAGGTTCTAATGAAGGTGGTCAGGAACCTGAAACCTCGTGTGATGGTGGTTGTAGAAGTTGAAGCGAGAAACAACTCACTGTCTTTTGTTAATCGTTTCGTTGAAGTTCTTTTCTTCTTCGGTGCATGGTTTGATTGCCTTGATGCTACCATGGAACGAGACTGTGAACACAGGATGGAGACGGAATCAGTTTTTGGTTATGGAATTGCTAACATGGTGGCCACTGAAGGAGTGCAAAGGAAGATTCGACATGTGACGATCGATGTTTGGAGGGCATTCCTTGCTCGTTTTGGGATGGTGGATACAGAGCTAAGCACGTCCTCCATGTACCAAGCTAGTTTGGTGCTCCAGAAATTTCCTTGTGGGAGTTCATATACACTTGATAAGAACCAGAATAGCTTGCTTATAGGTTGGAAGGGAACACCATTTATGTCTCTATCTGTTTGGAAGTCACATTGAAGTTTATCATTCTAGTAACAATAAATAGAGAAGAAACCCAGAAGGTGTCATGTTGTAGTATTACAAAGATTGAAAGTTCTAATGACGATGTTTTATATATAAAAAATATAGGTTTATGCTCTTAAATTTCTTGGCCACTATAGTAATAACAACCTGTACATTTTGATTGAATGGCAAAAACCTAATTTAAGAATAATAATAGCTCGGTTGGATTAAAGTCTTTTAAATTTGGAATTAAATAAAAAAAATGTGACAGAACTTAACTTAGAGTATATTCAAATGTTGGACATATCATAAAAGTTTAAATATATTTATTAGGTTAAAATTAAACATATTTTATTTGAGTATACATACATATATATATATATATATATATGGTCTTTAAAGAAATGTTTATATTTAAAATCTAATCTTAACCTTAATTTTTTAAATAAAAAATTTGAGTTTGATTGGTTTGGATTAAAATCTTTTAAAATTTGAATTGAACCAAAAAAATTTAAGGAGCTTATTGAATATGTTCAAATATCAAACATATTATACAAATTTAAATATATTTATTAAGTTAAATTTAGACATTTTTATTTTGAGTGGGGATGTCAATGGATTAAGCTGTCGAGCTGAGCCGGGCCAAAATTAGAAATGGCAATTTTTAGCCCATAGGCCTAAATTTAGTTGATTTTAATGGG
>JAOSBO010000211.1:51437902-51451370 GCA_027563915.1 Erythroxylum rotundifolium | reverse complement strand
ATATTATTGATTTTTCTAGACTTCAAAAAGTAAGATAATTTATTTTATGAATTCATTTTTTAAAGTAAAATAATACTTAAAACTTAAGTTTTAAACATTATCCTAATAAAATTCAATATAGATATCTATATTCCAATACAACTATTCATAAAGATATGAGTTCTCCTTTTAGTGACAGACCAAATTAGCAGGTTGCAAATGACTTTTTAAGTATGAGGAAACATATTAAATTTGGTAATATTATTTAATTTAAATATGTTAATTAAATTAAAAAGGGATAATTTACTTAAAAATTATCTAAACCTTATAAGCTTTTAATTTATTGTCAGTTTTTTAAAGTTTTCAATTTAATGATCATGCAAAAATATTATTTTAACTAATGTGACATACTCATTAAATATCACCAAATACCACGTGTATGTTTATTTATTAGTCACATTAGTAAAAATAATATTACGAATTTTGAAAAATTAATTATCAAATTGAAAAATTTTAAAAAATCTGATATTAAATTAAAAATTCTATTTTTTTTTGATTTTGTCTCTTTAAAAAACTAAAGGATGATATTGGAGTGTATCGGTGATAGAGAAAAAAACAATTTTAATATATTAAAAAAGGTGAAAAAGAGAAAAAGAACAAATAGAAAAATATTAAGTAAAGACAAGGGTCAACCAAAAAATATATTTGGAGGTCCACCAGTAAGGCTTGATCTTCTTTTTGGCGTCATTAGTATTTATTAATTGAAAGGAATGAAATAATATTATTTTATTATTTAAGAAGACATTTTATAATATAATATAATTGTAATAAGATGAAAAAAGAAAATTTTATATTACATCACAATTTATTTTAATGTATTAAAAGTAAAATATCTTATTTAAGAATTTATAATGAAATATAAAATTATAAACAACTTTACATTATATTATATTATATTATATTATATTATAAATCTGTTATATAACATCTTATTATATTACATTATTAATTTTTTAAATAATTTTTTAATATTATACTTATTTATATTCTATTCTATTATAAATTATTTGGTTATGGTAAAAATTTTAAATCACGGCAAAAACCTTAAAAATCTTAGACCGTAATGACGTCGTTTTCGATGACCTCACGGGAGGTCCACTTGTGGGGGTCAGGTATTTTAGATAATCCCAAATATTAAAATCAAATTCCTTTTTTTCTTTTTCTTCGCAACGCAAAAGATATAAAAACGCCTCCGTTTCGATCTCCTCGTTACTTTGTCTTTCCTTCTTCAACTCCAATCTCTCTCTATATCTCGCTAATCGGCGTTCTGCACAAAACTACACCAAAACGAACAAGCAAGAATCTCCGAGCAGCCACACACGGCTGTCTCTCTCTCTTTCTCTCCCTCCTAAGAATCTAAATAAACTCGCCCCTTGCCGCGTGTTTCTCACCCGTCAATCTCTCTACGTTTCAAATTCTATAAAAGTTTATGTAGTTGGATCTCTCGACACCTTGACAATGTTACAGAACGAGCAATACTTATGCGACTGACTAAAACGCACCGTCTCGGTTCGGGACCCAACCGCATTAGAGGTATTTGGAGAAACGACAATCGTTTTGTTTTTTTGAAATTTTTTTGGTTGTTTCTTGGATAAAAGTAGAGTTGTGCTATGCTTTGAATTGGATCGGAATAGGGTTTATTGTGATTGTTTTGTTGATTCGGGTGAAAGGGTGTCAGGAGAATTTGAATTAGGGTTTTGTTGTTGTGGCAGACGAATGTGTTTGGAATTTTGCTGCAGATTAGGAGAGGTTGGTCGCTTATGAGCATAATTTACTTAGTTGAGTTCTTTACTTAGTGCTGTTATTTTGGAATTGTTGTTAGTGTGGACTTGAAGGGTGGAATTTGAAGCGCATTGCTAGTTTGAGGAGCGTTTGATTTGGTTGAATTTGTGAGAATTATTTATGGTTTAACTGATTTGAATTTAGCTTGCTGGATATGGACGTAGACATGAGGTCAATGTAATGGGTGTTGAAATGGCTTGTAGTAAAGGATTATGTTGTTCTTTTAAAGCATTAATTGGCTTTTTTCTTGCTCAAAAACTAGTGTTGAAGTTGGTGGGTATAATTGCTCTCTAACCTTAAGTTGTGAGGTTGTGGGTTGCGTGTTTTTGTGTTGAACCATTCAATGGGTTTGCACTCAATCCTTCTCATCAGTGAGATTTGGTTTTGTTATATCTTTCTGTCTTGGAAGTTATTACTCAGTTAATATAAGTGCTTTTAGGCATTTGTGTTTCCAACGGTGATTCAAAATGTTATGTTTTCCGTTTCTTTTTTTCAAATTGATTTTCTTGTGTGTTTCACTTGTAAACATTTTGGGCTTCTGAATATACAGAAACATGGCCCTCAGGAAATATGTTCCTGTAGATGATGCACCTTCTGCTAGTATGAAGGCTTTGAGTTTTTCCAGAAAGGTGCTTGATAATGCCCAGGTCTTCGATCCAGAGCCAAATCAAACAATGGAGCCTGATGTAGACATTGATCTCAAAGAAATTTATTTTTTGATCATGCATTTCCTTTCATCTGGACCATGTCATAGGACTTACGGACAGTTGTGGGAGGAACTTTGTGAACACCAACTTCTACCTAGAAGGTATCATGCCTGGTATTCGAGAAGTGGAGTACGTACTGGTGATGAAGATGATGATGGCATTTCATACCCCTTAAACTACTCCAAACTAGTGGAGAGGTATGGAGTGGGCTTATATTGTTGCTATGTATCTGCATTCTCGATTGTAGTGTATCTACATATATGTCTCTTGTCTAAATTGGCAATTAAGGCAATGATTCCACTTTTCTTTACTAATGTGTTATGTGAGTTTTTCCTTAAAGCATGCATTAATCAGTTGCAACATTGTTCAGGGCAAGTGTCAAATTTAAAATTTGAGGTCTTTCAACTAATTGTGGAACAAATAATAATTTTTCTAAATTTTATATTTTTAGTAGCCATTCATTGCAGTTTCATTGTGACTTTATTCATGTCATTAATCTCATGTATCTAGGTATCCACATATTGAGAAGAATCACTTGGTAAAGCTTTTGAAGAAGTTGTTACTCAATTCAGCATCTCCTTCTCATGGCTTACTTGGTGGAAATGCTGTAAATGCTTCTTCAGTTCCTACCCTTTTGGGAGTGGGTTCATTTTCTCTTCTAAGCAGTAGGTGACATTTGCTCAAGCCTTGTATGCACAATCCTGTTTGAATTTTACCATGACCAGGAACCTAAGTTTATCTGTGTTTTCCCCTTCTCCGTCCGTTTGGAGTTGTGAGAGTATTTTGCATTTATGTCTTCTGAAATCCTTCCATTTTTCTTCAGATGATGGGGATAAGGGAACAGGCCAAGCAAAGAGCCCTCCTGCTCATATGCGATGGCCTCATACACATGCTGATCAAGTTCGTGGTCTAAGCTTGAGGGAAATCGGTGGTGGTTTCACTAGACACCACCGAGCACCATCTACTCGTGCAGCATGCTACACAATTGCAAAACCGTCAATGATGGTCCTGAAAATGCATAACTTTAAGAGGCTACGAGGACACCGTGCAGCTGTCTACTGTGGTATGAGATCTGAGGAATTTTTATTAACTTGTTTTGACATTTATGTCCATAGGCAGGTTGATAGGTATATGTTATCACCAATTCTTCAATAAGTGCCAGGGAAAACAAAATTCTTATCAACTTGCATGACACTATAGTAAGACTTCTATTTTGTTTTTATCATGACTAGAATATAAACCTAAAATTCTTGATGTATATGCTGCAGCAATTTTTGATCGGTCAGGAAGATATGTTGTTACTGGTTCAGATGATCGTCTTGTAAAGATATGGTCTATGGAAACTGCATTTTGCCTGGCCAGTTGTCGTGGGCATGAAGTTAGTTCTCTTGTTCTGTCATGGAATAAGCTCATGTTCTTTCTAATGTTGCTTGGGGATTCATTGGATCTCATTTTATATGATAGGGCGATATTACTGATTTGGCTGTGAGTTCCAACAATTCCTTGGTGGCTTCAGCATCTAATGATTGCGTCATTCGAGTTGTAAGCTTATTGCATCAACCCATTACCAATTTACTTCTTTGTACTTTTTTCCTTCTTTGTTTTCTTTCCTTCTTTGTTTTCTTTCTGGTGGATATTTGAGAAGCTTTCTGGATTTTGACAGTGGCGTCTACCAGATGGGCTGCCAATATCAGTTCTGCGTGGACACACTGGAGCTGTTACCGCTATCGCATTTAGTCCTCGGCCTGGTTCTGTATACCAGCTTCTGTCGTAAGGCTGAGAACAGTCTGTTCTCTTGCTTATTACACATTTCTATGAATGTTTTACAAATTTGAATTGATTGTTTCTCTTGTTTATAAAGTCTATTCTTTATCTATTAACTTTAGGGACAACTTTCATTTTCTCATTCTGTTGTGCCACCTGATGTGATTCTTTCCCATCGCCATGTCTCATTTGTTAATATAAAATGTTTTGTTGCCAAATGGGATTTTCATGGACCAGACATCCTGTGCATTTCCGGTACTTCATTCTATCCAGTTTAAGTTCAACTCATCTCACATAGCCAACTTAAGCCAGTCTGTGATTACAGATTGAGTTAAGTTGGGCTTTGGTCCTCAAGTCATGCATCTCTTAATTGATACAAGTGAATTAATGATTTTTGGTTTTCACTCTCAAGAATCACTTGGTTCAACTTCTATTCTTGTCTTTCATATCTGAATATCTTTTAACATTCTACAAATTTAAAATTTTTGTTGCTTGGTTCACAAAATATTTTATCTTTGTTGATACTGTGACCATAAATGGTATAACTATAGGATTACAACTTATATTTTGGGTTTTCCTTTTACTTTGCAGGTCATCTGATGATGGAACATGTAGGATATGGGATGCTAGAACTTCAAATTTCAGGCCTCGGATATATGCTCCCAGACCTCCAGAGTCTGTGGCTGGTTAGTTATAGTTGTACAAAGTCATCATCTATGCAACCAATTTGTTTTTTCTTTTCTATGTAGAACTGACAAAAGTGATGGGTTGGCTGCAGCAAAGAACAATGGTCCATCCACAAGCAGTGCACTAAACCATCAAATCTTCTGTTGCGCATTCAATGCTAGTGGTACAGTATTTGTCGCTGGAAGCTCTGACAACCTGGCTAGGGTAAAACCATATGTCACTGAAAACTTGTCCTGATTTCCATTATTTTCCTAGTAGTTGTCACAATCTTGTTGGTTATTTTTACCGTCAATCTGGAAGATGATAGTAGTAATAGCTACTGATTTGCAGGTGTGGAATGCTTGTAAACCCAACACAGATGATTCAGACCTACCAAATTATGAAATTGATGTGTTATCTGGCCATGAGAATGATGTCAATTATGTTCAATTTAGGTTGGTACCTCCTGTTGTCTATGAGGATCTCTGGCTGAATTTGAATGTTAATTTTGGTTTCAACTTATTTTGCAGTGGTTGTGCCACAGTATCTAGATTTTCTGCATCTGAGAGCCCAATGGAAGAGAGTATCCCAAAATTCAGAAATTCATGGTGTGTTAACTCTTTTCATTCAGTTGTTCTACACTTTGTATCTATAGTTAGTAGCATCAGTGCCCTTATTGTAGTTCAGTAAATGTCTTGAAGACATAATGCTTGATTTATGTGCTTCAGGTTTTCTCATGACAACATTGTTACGTGCTCTCGTGATGGTAGTGCAATAATTTGGATTCCAAGATCACGTCGATCACATGTAGATATCTGTTATATCTCTTGTTTTTTTATAATATTCTTCAAATCTTACACAAGCTTTACCTGTATGGAAGTCAAAAGTTCTCTGGAGCACTGTAATTTTTTTTATTATCATGTTCAACAAAAGAATGCCCTTCTATCTTTATTAGGGAAAAGCTGGCCGTTGGACACGAGCTTATCATCTCAAAGTTCCTCCCCCACCAATGCCACCTCAACCTCCTCGTGGAGGTCCACGTCAAAGAATTCTTCCAACTCCACGTGGTGTGAATATGATCGTTTGGAGTCTAGACAATCGTTTTGTCCTTGCTGCTATCATGGGTAACCTTGCTTTTGTTCTAAATTAATATATATATCCCTTTGCAAATCTTGTGTACTTGTATCATTGTTTATACACTCAAATAGGTATATAAACTCATTTCCTTATAGCTATTTTATCATGCTAGGAAAGATTGTTTCTGAACCCAAGATTAACATTCTTTTGGATTCTATGTAGCGTTATTTCGCTGATTCCCTGCCAGTTTCATTCTTCATTTTAAGACATTGAGTACTACTGCATCTATCTCAAAGCATATCTTGGTGAATTGAGAAGTGAAACATTGAACTTGATTTTGTTATTTGGACTTTTGCTATGAGCCTAAGTAATATGTAGATTTTGATGTCTGTGAACTTTTCAGGTCTGTTTTCCCATCTTCTGTCTCAATTGTAGGAAGCAAAAGCTTAGAGAAGTTTAAAGATTAGTACAGGAACTGATTAAAGAAAGGCTGAAACATTTTTTATCCTTCGCCTGAATGTTGTTTTAATGGAACTTGTGAGTTGGAGTGCTTCACTCTAACAATTGCTTTTTCCAAGTATCTTGTTTGAACTGCTTGAAGTAACTCCAGTTTGGTACTGGAAATATGTTATGAAACAGAGATTGTTTCTCTATTGTACAAATTTGAGCTACAAATGGGAAATGTTTAAATATCATATCAAATTGAGCATTGCTTATGTATTCTATGGGAAATGGAAAAGGAAGTTTTCCATTCATTGAAAGGCAGTAATTTATAATTTACTTCCCTGTTTAATAACATGTTCATTCTTGTTGTTTATTCAGACAAAATGATTTGCAGTTCAATCATGTTAATTTATAATTTGTTTGATATGCTTCCATCACTATTGATAATGTTGAAAATTTTGTTGGAGAACCTAAGCTGTGTGCATGTAAGCTCTTGTTGGAATGTAAGTGGCTTGGACTATTTCCATGTTGCATATACTGTTTCAATGTGTAGCAAACATTTTTTTAAAATAAGTTTGTTGTGATGCAGATTGCAGAATATGTGTTTGGAATGCTGCTGATGGTAGTTTGGTACATTCATTAACTGGTCATACTGAATCAGTAAGTGGTTCTTTTCGTTTTCCTTATTTTGTTGTTGGAGTAGTTACATCGATGTATAGATTGCAAATTGCAAGCAGACACTGCTCATTTTTCACGGCAAATGTAGATTTTTTTTTGTCTGAAATATATGTTTTGAAAATTTTTTGGTGGATTCTCAAACCCCGTCATGAATGACTTGTGTTCCTATTATATGATCTTTATTTTTGAACAGACATATGTTCTGGACGTTCATCCATTTAACCCCCGAATCGCTATGAGTGCTGGCTACGATGGAAGGACCATAGTGTGGGATGTGAGTTCTTCTTTGTTTGACCTTAGTTAGTTTCTGCTCTTGTTCCATTTGAATGGTTAGTGCATTATACTTTTCTCCTTCAGATATGGGAGGGCATACCGATCCGTGTTTATGAAATTTCACGTTTCAAATTGGTTGATGGAAAGTTTTCGCCGTAAGTGTAAATGACATCACTTATCATAGAATTCTTTCATAGCATTGATCTCATAGTTGTTGCTCATCTGAAAATATTGTTCTTGAATTTATCCTATGGTTTTTGTTTAGTTATGGTTTTATCTTCCAGAATGCAAGCTTGGACATGCAACTGCATAAGTTTTTTTCTTTTGCATTTGACGCATTCTCCTGAACCAAAATTATGTTGTTCTGTTTGGTAGTTAGGCCAGTATTTAAGCTTTCTTTTCCTTTTTAAATAATTTATTCCATAGTTTATTGCATTTGTGACCATCTGAGTTTTAGCATGCCTTAGGTTTCCTTTTTTGGGAATTAGTTACTAACTAGAAGTGAAAGAAAAAATGGAAGTGTATGAAATGGGTGGGAGGGAAGACAATTTTAGGGGCCTTGAAAAGTATTTTCACACACAAATTGCTGCATCAACAATCTATGCAATGAATGATCCACATTAGTGAGATTAATGACACTGGAAACTAGTGCAAATGTTAGTGTAGATTAAGCATCAGAATTATACTACAGCACTTTTGTCTTCTGGTCATTGTGTGTCATTTCTTTGCATTCACTGCTTCATTAAAGAGGATTATAAAATGTTTAGATCAGAATTGTTGCCTAAAAGTTACTACAAGTAGCTAGATCAGGTATTTATGATAGTCCGAGTTAGTAGTTTCATCTATTATCTCTGAGACATAGATGTATGACAAAGCTTTTCAATCCAATTTTATTGTGATACTGATGGACATAATATTTCTTGTTGTGTTGCTTGTGATAAAAGTAGTTTCCCCATTATTGCATTTTCCATAAGCTATTGTATTCTTCTTTTGGCATCAGGGATGGAACAACAATTATACTTTCAGATGATGTTGGCCAACTATATATATTGAGCACAGGCGAAGGGGAGTCACTAAGGGAAGCTAAATATGATCAGGTACCTTAACATTGCAGAAATCATTTTATCATTTTCTTGTATTCTTCTCTTAGTTAGGTTATTGGAAACACCTGAAGAAGATTGTTCATTGTGTTTTGGACATTTCAATCATGCTCTACTTTGTGCACTTTTTTGCAGTTCTTCCTTGGTGATTATCGCCCCCTGATACAGGATACAAATGGAAATGTGCTTGACCAGGTTAGTTCATAGCTGTGTACTGGTGGCTTAAGTTTTCTTTTTCATCATTAAACTACACTTTGTAGAGGAGCCCGTGTCTGTTTGACGGACTCCCTCCTTTAGGATCATATTCCATTGAGTTACCTAAAAGATAGAAACAACAACTGTTCTGGATGTAATGATTTGCTTCTTAACCTCATTAACCAAATCAGGTTGTCAAAAAACCTTGCCATCATTATCAGACTGCGACCAGAGAATGGAAGACACATTCACATCTTATTTTGCTAAAGAGTGTACTTTTTAGTTAGAAACCTCTAATGTGCTTCATGATGACCTCAGAAAAGCCCTTGTACATTTGAAGGATAGCATTTCAATCTTCTCTGGGTCTTCATAGAACTTTTAATTGCCCTATCAATAACATTGGTGGAATCCAACTCTTTCACCATACTGAATGGAGAATTTACTCTTTTTAACCCTGAATTTTCTGACACCTTCCTGACTGATTTTAACTTTTGTTATTGACCCCGAGTGTGAGTTATGCTTGTTATACCCCTTTGTTTCTCTATTTATCTCTGGTTTACTCTTCTTTGCATGTCAAGGACAATATTTGAATGTTTAGCGCTTAAATTTTTTGAAGTGTCTAGCTTTTTGACTTATTTTAGTGACAGTAATTGTGGCAGTTTTGGTTGATAAAATGTAACTAAGCTTGTTATTTGTTGTATACTATACTTGGTTTTGTTCCCTCTTTCATTTCATACAAATGTCTGATTCAGGAAACTCAACTTGTACCCTACCGCCGAAATATGCAAGATCTCCTGTGTGACTCAGGTTTACTACTGAACCTTGACAAGTTCAAAATCTGGCCATTTCATTTGTGCAGATAATTGAGATTTGATTATTTCTTGTTTTGTGTAATACCAGGCATGATTCCTTATACGGAACCTTATCAGAGTATGTACCAGAAGAGGCGATTAGGAGCTCTGGGTTTTGATTGGAGGCCACCTTCAATTAGACTTTCTATTGGGCCTGACTTTAGCCTGGATCCCGAGTATCAGCTACCACCTTTGGCTGATCTGGATGTATATCTTGAGCCACTTCCCGAGTTTGTTGATACCATGGATTGGGAACCAGAAAATGAATTGCAGACTGATGACACTGATTCAGAGTACAATGTCACTGAAGAGTACTCTAGTGGGGGTGATCAAGGAAGTCTAGATTATGCTTCATCAGGTGACCCAGACTGTAGTGAAGAGAGTGAAGAAGACGGCAAGGATGGGTTCCGTAGATCTAAACGGAAGAAACCAAAAACAGAAGTAAGTATTCACTGAATTTGATTTGAAGATATGCATTTTGGCATGTTCTTGACTTCAAATTCTTCCCTATCTCTAACAGATTGAGTTCCTCACTTCTTCTGGGAGACGTGTCAAAAGAAAAAATTTGGACGAATTTGATGACAATTTACTAAAAAATAATGGAACTAGAAAATCAAGGATGGGCAGGAAATTGTCAAAGAGGAAGTCTGCCACATCTAAGGCTCTGAGACCTCAAAGAGCTGCTGCACGCAATGCCCTAACTTTGTTTACTAAACTAACTGGGTCAGCTTCAGATGGAGAAGATGAAGATGACCTGGAGGGTGATTCATCAGAAAGTGAATCTATGCTGCAAGACTCGAATATTGACAGTGCTGGGTCTGATAGGTCTTTCCAGAATGAACAAATCAGGCATTGGAAAGGGAAAGAAGTTTCCCTGGAAGATTCTGACAATTTTGTTTGGTCTCATGAACTTCCTGTAGCCCGAACGAATATTGGTGACAGGCAGAGATTGGTACTTAAACTGCCGATCAGGAATCCTAACAAGATGGCATCACCAGACAGTGCCCAACTTCATTATGAAAATCTTGTCAATTTAACCGGGTCATCATCTAAACCTCCTGTGACAGCCGTTCTGGTGAATGGGAATCACAAAACTGCTCTGGATAAAGAGCCTTCTGCAGAAGGAAATTGCACCCAGGTGGAAGGACAGGAGGGAGAGCAGATGAACAATTATTACCCGCATTTGTCTGATGGATACAGAAATGGGGATATCAAATGGGGAGGAGCCAAAGCCCGCAGTTCTAAGCGACAGAGGGTACGAGAAGCCTCATCATCGGCTATACAAATCGGATGTGGAGTAGGTCCTGGGAACGATAATGAAGAAGAGAATAATCTCAACGGGTATGTAAAACATTCCCAGGATAAGATGGGTGAAGACACACCATTTAATGGTAAACTTGATAAGATTGACAACTATGAGGACATGAATTATGTAGCCAACAGCAAGGCTCGACCAGAATTTGATGTAGGTTTGGATTCTGATGAACTGCGGAATATTGGTTGGATGGCTGATGGGAATAGGAGCCATCCAGGACTCAAAGATAGTGTTACTTCTGTTGCAACTAAGCTAAGAATAAGGTCAAACACCACTGTACAAGAGTTAGTAGATAGTCAAGGAAACAATATATGTGCTTTATCACCAGATAATCTTGCAGAGACTAATCTGACTCCTGTTTGTGAAATGCATGACCGCGATGGAACAGATAGTAACAGTCCAGATAATAAAGGCAGAAAATTACACAATTCCGATGGGCAGATTGATGGAATTACCAGGTCCAATTTGGATGAGGCAATGGAGTCGCAGGTACACCCTAAAAAAAGATATGATGTTGTTTATAGAAGGTCGAAATCATGCAGGACTAAGACCGGCACAGAATGTGATGCTAGTGCAAGGGAAAGTGCTTTATATGCTAACAATGGTGATGTTGAAACCATAAAAGACCGCAATGAAGGCACAAAAGTTACTGATGATAGACCACGTTCCACATGCATGAAGGAACATGTAGATGGGCACAATACTCTTAGCAATAATCCTAATTTGGATAAGGAGCATGAATTAGAAGATACAAAAATTAACTCCCATAGAAGTTCTCTTAGCAGATGTCAACTTCCAAGTGATGAGTGGGGATCAATCTCTAGGGTGGCTGTTGGATTGAGGTCTACTAGAAATAGGAGAACCAGTTATCATTTTCATGACACAAGTCCAGTAGATAGGAGGAAATCTTATCCCTCAGGCAAAAGAGGATCTTGGTTAATGTTATCAATGCATGAAGAGGGCTCACGTTACATTCCTCAGCTTGGGGATGAAGTTGTGTATCTAAGACAGGTTAGCTGCAAGAATTCTGATGAAATGTTGTTTCTGACTCTTCAATTTTGATTTTATTACTGCTTGCATAGTTGCATGTAGGCATCACAATTTTGATCTTGCAGCTTCTGTTTACTTAACACGATTTCTTTGTGTGTCAGGGACATCAAGAATACATAGAATACAGTGGCTCAAGAGAGGCAGGCCCTTGGAAGTTATTTAAGGGAAAAATTAGAGCAGTTGAATTCTGTGATGTTGAAGACCTTGAGTATTCCACTCTAGCAGGATCTGGGGATAGTTGTTGTAAAATGAGACTCAGATTTATAGATCCTGATTCTAGTGCATTCCAGCAATCATTCAGATTAACTTTACCCGAAGTGACTGGTTTCCCTGATTTTCTTGTTGAAAGAACTAGGTTTGATGCTGCTATACAGAGAAATTGGACAACCAGGGATAAGTGTAGAGTATGGTGGAAAAATGAGGGTGAAGAAGATGGTGGTTGGTGGGATGGCCGAGTTCTTTCTGTGCAACCCAAATCCTCAGAATTCCCTGACAGTCCATGGGAGAAATATACCATTAGATATAGGAGTGATCCCCGAGAAACTCACCTACATAGTCCCTGGGAGCTTTTTGATGCTGATACTTTATGGGTGCAACCTCATTTAGGCGATGAGACCAGAGATAAACTGCTGTCAGCGTTTGCAAAATTGGACCAATCAGCAAGAAAAGTCCAGGTAGCTTGCTGAAGCACACAATTAAATTCAGTTTGGAACCATTCAAACATTTTGAAGGTGCTTGAAGTTCTTTTGTTTTAATATTTTCAGGATTATTATGCGGTTCAAAAGTTGAGGCAAGTTTCCCAGAAGACTAATTTTACAAACAGGTAAACTGGCTCTCCCATATCTCACTTTGAATTTTAGCTTGTGACTAACATGTCGATTCTATTTTCCTCGAGTCATCATTCGATTGTCAATGTCTGAGGGATTTGAACTGTCGTTTGGATCCACAAAACTTTTAGGTTCCCAGTCCCATTGTCTCTTGAAGTGATCCAGTCAAGGTTGGAAAACAACTACTACCGTACTCTGAAGGGAGTGAAGCATGACATTAAAGTGATGCTGTCAAATGCGGAGTCCTATTTTGGGAAGAACGTAGACATTTCTAACAAAATTAGGCGCTTATCGGACTGGTTCACACGGACATTATCATCCTTGTAGCGGTGTTGCAAAGATTTTTACCCCTAGAGCCTATTTGGATTTCTACTCTTCTTTTCAACTTGTAGATAAGTAATAGCTGAAATTGTATTTTTAGTTACCTCCTGCGTAAAATTTTGGAAATTGAGGTTGATTTTTAGGTTCTTTTCTTCTCCCCACACCCCCCACCCCTATTTTCATTTGCCTCTGCATTCCCCAGAGATAGGAAGTCTTTAGGAAACATTTAGCTGATTGCAGTGGAAAATTCCCACTGGGAGATGCATTGTTTGTATAGAGATGCTAAATCTTCATCCAATAATAATAGCAAAGAGATATAGTAGTCTGCTTTCTCTTTTTGAGTTTTGAATTACATTCCGCTTTGATTGATTGAACTAAG
>JAOSBO010000211.1:51415545-51429185 GCA_027563915.1 Erythroxylum rotundifolium | reverse complement strand
TTTAAATGTAAACTAATATTATAAAATTAAATAAAGATTAAAAAGTTTAATTAACTCCTTTATTATATTCTTCCAAATTTCATGACACAATTGTACGATTAAAAAAAAGCCAACTTTGAGAGTACTCAGAGCAAAATTAGATAGTAAAGTGGAGAGCAATACTGTGATTAGGCAAATTGCTACACCCAAACGTTACACTTAAGGCATTTTTAAAAAATTAGCTGGTTGGGTTGAATCTGCCAACCTAACCAGCTCATAACCAAACAGATAAATAGCTTTTTAACATGGATCAAACAGTTAATTTTGGTCAAACAACTAAAAACTAGCTTATCAGCTATTTACCAAACACGCCCATCATGTTTTGTGAAGGTTCCATGTTAGTTTTTTTTTTTTTTCATTTGTGCATATTATTCTTAACATTGGAATTTGTGGATAAGCTAATGATGCACAGGGGATTTTTGGAACATAAGTTTAGTTACTGTACATTAAAATGTTGACGCTTGAGCGTGTTAGATACAAATGATGGAATTGGAACATTCCATTGGTTGTGGCATGAGTTGGGTAGATGAGTTGATTATGGCATGCTGTTGATAGTGCATGTATACTATGTTTGCAATTATACTGTTCCTTTTTTCTGGCTGGATGTTCAGGACCGCAGAAATCTTGTTTGTAATGTTGTCAGAATGAGGATATTTGGTCATCGTTGTCCTCATCTTGTTGCTGCAGATTTGTTGGAACCTTTGAGTTTTTTTTCTGTATAATGACAGGATAGTGATCTAGGTTTGGTGTGCTTACTTTCCTTTTAGGTGATATTGTATGCATCTATTCCATTTACCTTCCTTTTTTTATCAGGCCTTACACTTGCTAAACTTGATGGTCCACTTGATCAACTGATTTGTAATAACTTCTTGGTGCCAAGTAGCTGCTGTTATTTCCAAGACTTAATGGCATGGGGTTGTGGATTGGTGTGCTCAGTAATTCTCAATGTTGCTCTCTGGTTTATCGGTGTTCATGTACTGGAATATAATTAATACTCACCTGTCATAGAACTATTCCAAATAGTCCTTCGATTTTTTGAGCTTCTCCGATATATCATATACCTTATAAATATACTCGGGCCCCTTTACCATACTCTTCCACTTGAGTTTAATGCTTTAGTCAGCTTTTTGTTTCTGTGGAACATTTATTTATCTATCTTTTAGGATTCTGTGCCTTCATGTTTTAATTTTTGTTTAAGCTACAAATTGTACGGTGAACATTTTTAGATATCCAATACTTTTGGTTTCTTTTTTTGGTTAGAAAATTAGAGGATTTGGGCTCAGAAGAGATAGAAAGAATTTTCTAAAAGTACATAATTATATTATAGTCACGTTGAGGATTTTTAAGAATAATTTATAATAATTGTATCCTTATGTCGTTTTATCTTATCCTATAAAACCCCCTTTTGAGAATGATGTACTATTTTTTGAATAACCTTGCTGTATTCCTTCAGTTTATTGATTATAGAATTTATGCTTTTTTTAATTTATGGCATTCTGACTTAGTACTTCTGCTGAATGATGATAAATATTATTGACTGAAATAGATATTAGCTCTAGAAGTTTAGCCACGTAGGGCTATTAATCAATGGAATGGTAAAGCCATGAGTAAAGTTTGGGACCTTAAAGGTTATAATTTAAGTTTAGGGAGTGACTACGCAGAGAAGTTTGAAAGAGTGACTACGCAGAGAAGTTTTTAAGGAATGGATTAATTGCAAATTCTGTCTTTCTGGAATCCCACATTTTGCTAAAATCTATATATTGCAATGGCCTATATTTAGCACATTTTTTTGTTGTTGTGATTTTTGGCTTTGTAACTATGCTGTAATTTTTTTCCTTTATTTACAGAGCTTGCTCATGATATGTGATTGATGGGTTGTATGCAGCTGTTGGTTAGATTTAATGGGCCCTTGAGCACAATCTTGGATACTTTTGTTCTTTATAAATTGTGTTGAGTTGGCTTTAAGATGTAGCTGTCATGAGTTTCTTTATTTTGTTGTGCCTATGACATTCACTAATTTTTATTCCTCCAGCATTATATTCAATTCCTCCTGTTATTTTTTTCTTTTGACTTTTCCCAATCAGATGTGAAACTATTGACAACTTTGTGTGTACTCTTTATCGCAATTTTTGTGGAACTAAGTTTTCTGAGCATGATGTGTAGCACTAATCAAGTTGTTTCTTCAAATTTAGCACTTTCAAATTTTTTTCTAAAACTTTCTGATGCTTTTCAACTTGCAGCGGGTGAAGGTTTACCGTCTGAATGATGATGGTAAATGGGATGACCAAGGGACTGGTCATGTTACAGTTGACTATTTGCAGGTTGCTTCTAATCATTGATTGAATTCTCTCTGTTCTTGGTGATGCAATACTTTTTGGGGTAATTTGTTCTTGTGAGTTATTCTAATAATTAGGTCTATTATGTTTTCAAATGCAAATTGTGATGTACAGAAATCTGAAGAGCTGGGTTTACTTGTATTTGATGAGGAAGATAATGAGACGCTGCTTTTGCATCGTATTATGCCAGATGACATCTACAGAAAGCAAGAAGGTACTATAATATATTTTTCTTCAAATCCCAAGCTATCATTAGGCAGTATGTGTATAACACTTACGACTTAATGGTATTCTCCTTATTTGTGAGATGAGAGCTTATGAATTGTTCCATTTCCATGTACACTTTGCTTCCTATTCTTAGATACAATTATCTCATGGAGAGATCCAGAATATTCGACTGAGTTAGCCCTAAGCTTTCAGGAGACCACAGGGTGCTCTTACATATGGTATGATGATTAGGTCTCCTGAATTTTCGTTTTTACTTTGAGATGTAATGCTACTAAAATTTATTTTTTTCCTCAGGGATCATATATGTAATGTGCAAAGGAGCCTGCAGTTTGGTCCTATGAACAGTAAGTACTTCTGATATACAGTTAAATAATTTCTTGTCGTGCAATTTTTTTTTTTGCTAAACTACAAGTTTATTTCCTAATTGAAATTAAACTCTAACTAGACAGAGACTATTCTACCTAAACTACTAAATAAATTTAAGAAAAGAAATCTAAATAGTTAGTGGGATTTGATCTGTCCCATACTCTTCTCTCTGTCCTACATCAAATTATTTGTTACCAAGGGACACGGTTATATTCAACTTTAAAACAGTTCTGTTTGTTGTATGTGTGTTTATCTGCTGTAGCTTGTTTGAAAATTTCTTTGTGGCGAGTATTGAACCTTTCTTTCTAAATTTTGTAGATGAGACATTTCACAGCATGAACACTGAGTTGAGGGAACTACCTGCAGTAGAACTTTCCACACTCCCTTTGATATTGAAGGTCTTGATTGACTGTTTTAGTTTTTCTTTTTAATTTTATTGTTATTTCTTCTGTACTTTTCCTCTCCTTTGTTCCTGATGTGGATTTTGTGTGCATTCAGATGCATTAACTGATAATTCAGTGACAGATTCTACCATTGCCTGTTTTTCCCCATCTTCTCTTTTACCTGCAATGAGGGTTTCGGAACACTGAAACATGATTTTATTTTATTGCTTTGTACTGTGGTACTTTAGTTCTTTTTTTCTTTGTGACCTAGGTGGTTTGTTGCCAGTACACTGGAATGCTGGATTGTAGGTCAGGGACCTGTGTCTGGCCCATTGACTTTG
This sequence comes from Erythroxylum rotundifolium, assembly GCA_027563915.1. Taxonomy (NCBI): domain Eukaryota; kingdom Viridiplantae; phylum Streptophyta; class Magnoliopsida; order Malpighiales; family Erythroxylaceae; genus Erythroxylum; species Erythroxylum rotundifolium. The sequence goes on along the minus strand of JAOSBO010000211.1, from coordinate 51,425,492 downwards.
GGCTGGACCGGAATTGCCAAACCTACTGGATAGATGTAGATTTTAGGTTGAAATTTAATTGTTTGTGGAAAAATATTATGTTGGCCAAGGATCAGCTGTGTTTTGGTTATTGCTTATTTGAAATTAAATGTCTTGGTGAATTTCTTAAATTGTATTCCTGAATAATATATTCTGTCAAACTATTTAGTCAAAAAGAAAAATTTCAAAAAGAAAATTTTCAAGTGGCGTTCCACTTGGCCAGGGTTAAAAATTCCCTTTTGCAAATCATTTTACTGGAACAAAGGTTAAGTTATTCTTTGCTGCTGTTAATTCTAATGTTCAAGGTGATCACACGGGCGAAAGTGTTGAATTCAATTAGAATGCCTGTGTTGAATTCAATCAGAAGAGGCCAGATTTTAAAATGCAGTAGCCAAATTCATCTCTGTCGACTGTTTCTTGGAGTGGGGAGTGTTTAAAAACTGTTTAACTTCTTTGTAAGTTTTAAGATGGACATTCTCACAGAGTTGTAGTTCTTTTCATGGGTGGTGCTATTTCCTTATGAGCCGAGGCCATTTGCAGTTGGTACTTTTTTTCCATTGTGCAGTCTTTCTTGCTGACTGATTGCATTTGCTAATCCACGCACTCATTCAATGGAATCAGATGTCTTATTTCCTTCATGTTCATGTGCCCTATAAATATGTCATTTCCCTTAACATTTGTGACATTTGTTGATTTTTGAATGGTTGTGTTGCAGACTGTATCTGAGAGTGGAATTGCGGATCAGATGAAGCTGACAGAACTTATATTGAATGATGTATGTTTTCTACACGTTAAATCTTGAAGTTTATATTAGGTCTATGGTTCCTATTTGGGCTTAACTGACATTTAAACACAAGCTTTAACTGCCTGTATAATTTTCTCCATATGTTCTATATTTTTTAATTTATATCATTCATATTTTGAAATTGTGATTGTTTAAATTGTGAAAGAATTATGATTGTAGATGCATGTATATAACCATAAGATCTGGTTTTGTCTCCCCACTCAAGTTAAGTTTAAAGATAAATCCATTATATATAAAAAATCAAGCTTTTGAATTAATTTCCTGTTCTTGGGATAACTTCTGCTGAAGAAAAACTAGATGTTAAAGAGAACTCACTGTTGTTTCTTAATCTTGATCTGTTAAACTTGGGCAACATAAAGCAGATCAGACATGTCAAGGGTAGTTGCTTAGAAATCTATATCATAAGAAAATTTGTTCAGTTAGACCTTTCTAGCAGTTTCTGGATAGAGATGGTGTGATGCACTGTTGGTTCATATTTGGTTCTGGTACTTCTTTCCATTTGTCTTGCACACTTCGCACAATCTTGGCCTTTTTCAACTTGGTAGAGATTAAATGATCGATTTGAAATTTCCTGCTAAGTTTTTCCTCTGTTGATGCAGCAAGATTTTTTCCAGAAGCTGACGGAACTGTTTAAGATTTGTGAAGACCTAGAAAACATCGATGGCCTACACATGATATTCAAAATAGTCAGGGGGATCAGTCAGTACCATATTCTGATCTATATACTTCTTTTTTGGCATGTTGTTCATCATTTGTGATTGAATTGTTCTGTTTACTGCAGTTTTGCTCAACAGTCCTCAAATTTTTGAAAAAATATTTGGGGATGAACTTATAATGGATATTATCGGTGCACTTGAGTGTAAGTTCTCACCTTGTTTCTGGTTGCCTTTTAATAGAACAAAATTTCTTCCTCCATGTGTCTGGTTTACCTCACTCGACAAGTTAGGTGATTGCTCAGTGGTGTTACTGCATGATCCCATATATTTTATCTAAATCACTCTATTTTCATGTCAGATACCACTTCCCATTTGACATTCAAGTAATATAAAGCTCAACCATCAACATTTTAAGTGGTTTAGATGTAGGTAGGAAACTCTGGTTCCTTGAATCTCATATCTATAAGACCCCACAAAGAGATTACTGAAATATGTTTAGTGTCCATAGCTCATGTGATCTAGTGCCTTTCTGCAAGAAATGAGGGAGTGGTGTTTTGTTGGTTGAAGCTTTACTCTTTTATATGACAATTAATTTTGCAAAGTGGGTAAGCTGCTAATTCTGCTGGAATGGATCAGGAAGTGATCTAGTGTCTTTCATTATGTCTGCATGAGTTATATCTTACCAACTTGTGTCTAATTGAAGTTGTTTACATCATTGAAGGTGATTGCTGTTTCTCAGACATTTCTATTCATGATTATTGTTCAACATCCGACCATGCTAATCTAGACATTTAGGACATTGCCTATTGTATGCACTGCTATAGATACTAAGCTATATCATTACACATGCCCACAACAGGAAATATGTGATTGCTTTTGCACTTGGGTCTGATAATTGCTTCTTAACTGATTGACTGACACCAGATTCTGTATCATACTCTCAGATGATCCTGAGGTTCCTCATGTCCAGCATCATCGTAGTTTTCTAAAAGAGCATGTTGTTTTCAAGGAGGTAAAATGAACTTTGCAGTTCACTTTGGAGATGGCTACTCTTACAAATCCTGAATTTATGTTCTGTGAATCATCTGTTGTTACTGACATGTTCTCGCTTTCTCTTGTTTGATGTTTTAAGGCCATACCAATCAAAGATCAGCTTGTGCTGTCAAAAATACACCAGACATATAGAGTCGGCTATATGAAGGTTGGATTCTGAATACTGGAAGTTCTAATGTTTTAAGCTCTTCTTTAGTTACTTGTGTAATGTTTATGCTTTTAGGATTTTGTATCACCATCAATGGATTATATGCTTTCCCATGGATGTGCAAGTCCTCACCTGATTTCATCCCTTTCAGGACGTTGTTTTGGCTAGGGTATTGGATGAGGGCACAGTTGCAAACCTCAATTCCATTATTCATGCAAATAATGCCATTGTAAGGATTTAAATTAATCTATTCTTTCAAAATTTTCCTGTTTTGCAGGATTGCATTATTTTCACTTCTGTTATTTTTCATGTAGGTTGTTTCTCTGTTGAAGGATGACAGTACTTTCATTCAGGAATTATTTGTTAGGTTGAGATCACCTGCCACATCGGCAGCATCAAAGAAAAATTTGGTAATGATTGCTAAAATTTGGTAATCATTGCTTCAATTTTTTTTTATCATTTGTCTCCCTGAACAATTGCTACTCTGGAGTTGGGAGTCTTTGTGTACAAGTAATTGCAAACCATAAATCAGTACTCTTAGTCATTCGGGTGACTAGTTAGCTAAAGTTGTGAATATACAATCTATTTAAACATTTTTCACAGTTTTTGAATTCCCATCCATGTTTGTAGTCATACTTTCAGTGAATTGAAGATGTGATCTAATTTTCTAATTAAAGCTTAGCATTCATGTTTAGTAGAGCATGTCACACTGACTAAGCGGGAAATAAATCTAGTTATCCATATATTGCTGGAAAATAAACATGAAAGTAGATAGGAAACATAATACCTAACTAAATAAGAATCATGGACTGGATGCTCCTGAATCAACTTGTCTGCTTTTTCTGTTTGTTTTTTAGTTCAATTCTTCTGATGAATTAGTTTTGGATTACCATAGCTTTTGATTACATAATAGCTAGGGCTTCCCTAATTATTTGTTGAACGTTTGCAATAACCTTTTTATCTCTCAGTGATTACATGAGACGGGAGGGTGGGGGTGGCAAAAAATTTAATTTGAATTCCCAGAGTTATAAGATCTAAAGTTTTCTTATATCTTTGATGTTTACGCACTTGTCCATATTTGCAAGATGAGTAGCTTGAGCTCCATTGTACTGCGTAAAGTATTAGATAGATTGACAGGTTGAACTAAAACTGTCATACCCTGGCATGATATTTTGATAGAGCAATGGTGTGTTTTGTTAAATTTCTCAGTGCATCTAGAGCTTTTTCTTTTCTTGATATTGCATTTATTAATATGTATAGTAGTTGTTTTTCTAGCCAACTTTCCATGTCTTACTGTGGTTGACTTTGTTTATGATCCAGGTATATTTTTTGCTTGAGTTTTGTAGCCTAAGTAAGAGCTTGCAGATGGTTCAGCAGCTCCGGTTGTACAGGTAAGTAACAACAGAAATTGCTTATTCAAGGATTAAATTGGGAACTTCTTTTCTGGTATCCATTTATGAAATTTTAAGAACTGAAAGCTCCTCTTATCTTGTAGGGATCTTATGAATGAAGGTATCTTTGACATTATTGGTGAAGCTTTGCAGAATGAAGACAAAAAACTTGTTTTGACTGGGTAATGTTGGCTTCCTGTGCGAATTGACTTTTAGTGACCGTCATGCTGTTCTTATCTTTCACATTGGTTGCTTAGCCTAACAGGATTTTATTCTAATGGATGCAGGACAGATATCCTTATTCATTTCATGAACCAGGACGCAAATCTTCTGCGTTCTTACGTTGTTCGACAGGAAGGGATCCCACTTCTAGGACTGTTGGTATGTGCCCAATGATTTTTGGTTGCTGTATGCACTTTCGTGGAGATTCCTTGTATCACTTGCGGTTGTAATTCCATGAAAACCTAATTGCACCAAAACCAGTTTTCATTTGTGTTCTCTGACAACACTCTTTTTGTTGTGTTATGTCTGCAAAGTTGATTTGGAGTAGCTCAAACATGATCATGGAATAATGGTGGTTTTCTTGAAGTAAATTAGTTATAACCTATTTTCCTTTCCATAACAATCATAAGCTTTAAATAAAGCTGTTGCCTCGTGGCTATACTTTATTTAGGTGTTGAGTGGAGTGTATCCTTGTCTTGATTGCATCTTTGATTCGTTATTGGTTGTCTTATTTTCTTCTCAGCTAGGTAATCCCATTGAATTGTCACTGCAGGTGGCAAGGCTGTTAAATTTTTTTTGCTTATGTTCCCTGGGAATATACTACTAGGTTATCTTGGATGAAATGCTGTTGTTTTGGTGACATTATTCTGTTAGATCGTTGCTTTTGTATTGGTAACGATTGCTAACTTTTTCTTTTCTGAGAACTAAGTGTTACCTTGCTTTGCAGGTTAAAGGAATGCTAACAGACTTTGGAGACGACATGCACTGCCAATTTCTTGAAATTCTACGTAGTTTACTGGATTCTTATACCTTGTCAGGGGCACAGGTACCTGCCTTTATATTCATTCCATTATGCTTCCATTATAACTTGTCCATTAAGTTTGATTATTGGAATTCCAATATGTAAGTACTGTGTTGGTCTTTGACTTGCTTTTGATTTTCTTTTTTTTGTAAAATGAATAAATTGTATTAACACTAGCAAGAGCTAGTTCAACATTACAACTTGCTTTTGATTGTTGCTTCAATGTCTGTACTAGGGCCATCCCATTTTTTGGCTGGTTGGGCATTGATGTTTACTACGCTTTCCATGTTAATGTCCTTACTGAATGAGCTCTTTTTCACCTTCAAATAAAAGGCTAGTAAATCTCAGCCTGATCCATAGCTGTAGAGTGTGTAGGATTAACCAATATCATGTGAGGGTAGGGTCTTCCCAACTTAGCTCATTTTTAGGCTTTACTCCTGGCAAAAACTAAATGCAACAGATGATAGTTTCTACATTGCAGTAGCTTTGCCAGGTAGTTCTTCAATAAATTATCTTGAGTCCCACTCATGGAAAGGGAATTTGCTGAATTTACGTCTTCGGCATGTTAATTCATATTATTGCTAAAGCTGCCTTTTGGAACCTTTATTGGGAATGTATTTCATTTTATATTTCAGTTTGTCAGCTGTTCATTGAAGTTCACATCTTTTATGCAGAGAGACAATATAATAGAGATTTTTTATGAGAGGCACTTGGGCCAATTGATTGATATGATAACAGCTTCATGTCCTACCGGAGGTGTGGCTGAATCAAGTGGTAGATCTTCAGAGTTCACTGAAAATCAGAATTGTGTGAAGCCTGAAATACTCTCAAACATATGTGAATTGCTATGTTTCTGTGTTCTGCACCATCCTTACAGAATAAAGTAAGCTTCTAGCATTTTCTTTCCCAGTGCACAGGCTTGATTGAGTCATGAGAAGGTGCACAATATGAATGTCTCTCCTTCATTTACAGGGGTAATTTTCTCCTCAATAATGTTATAGACAAAGTTTTGCTACTCACGCGAAGAAGGGAAAAGTACCTTGTAGTTGCTGCAGTCCGATTTGTTCGCACTATTCTGTCCCGACCTGTAGGCTACTTCTCAACTATCATTACCTTTTCATGTGGGAAAATATTTGTTCAGTGACTTTTTGCATTTGCTTCATGTATTTTTAAGTTGGTTAATAATTGTGGTCTCACACAACTGCAGCATCTCATATTTGTAAGTTTGTCTAACGTAAATGGAATTTTTTGTGAGGGCATTTCTTGTCCAGTAAGGATATTCTACAAGAACCACCTATATACATTTGGGAATAGTTCATTCAATGTACTTACTATTAATTGTTAGCAATATTGATTTCGGTGTTAAATTTCTTGAGTTGTAAATCATCCATTTACAGTTTTGAGATTTAAGTTACTCTTGTCTGTGGTTCTGGGAGTCGTAAGTGCATGCAGGATTGGTCAATCCTCTCTTTTGTAGGTTTGCTTTGTTCTTATAGTTGTTTTTGGATTGTAAATTCCTTTTGTCGTGGCCAACCTTTTTCCGTAGAGAACACCTTTAATTTTACTTTTTCATACTCCCTGATTTGTTATTGCTTTACTTGAGTGGTTATTCTTCAAAAGTTCTAGGAAGGCATTATCATCATCTGTTGCACTTTGCATCGTTGTTTATCTTATGATTAGCTGAAATTAGCTTTTCATTGCGCTATTTGGTTCCAAAGTGTCAGGATGAGCATTTGATAAATCATTTTGTGAAGAACAATCTCCTCAAACCAATTATTGATGCTTTTATTAGCAATGGCAACCGTTATAACCTACTGAACTCTGCAGTATTGGAGCTTTTCGAGTATATCCTCAAGGTTTGAATCTTAGTAAAATGCCTCTTGTTTTCACCAATGAAGGATGCACAAGTTTCTGACATCTTGTTTACATGTAGGAGAATCTGAAATTACTGCTCAAGTACATAGTTGATACTTTCTGGAATGAATTGGTCAAATTTGAGCATTTGACTTCAATAAAAACTTTGAAAATCAAATATGAGCAGGTACTTTACATTTGACTGTCTTCCTGATTTTCAAGTGAGATTGTGGTTTGCCAGTGCTAAGTAGTGCAGTAATTCCAGTTCTTGGATAATTCTGGATCAAAGAACACTGTAACAACGTCAGACCCAAGAAGAAGAATTGATGAGCGTGCCCTGGAAAAAGAAGAGGAAGAGTATTTCAACGAGGACAGGTATGTTGTTGCAAATACTTCCATTTGTTGATGCATTGTTCATCCAAGTTGCTGAGTTTGAACACATAAGCAGTGATGAAGAGGACACAGCATCTGCAGCACATTCTCAAAAAATACAAGTTCAACCTGTTTTATCCAATGGAGTTGCTACAAGGTACGACATTTTTTGCCACATGTGAGACCTTACGATTTCAAAAATTTTTGGTATAAGCTTTTCATCTTCCCCATTGCTTTGTATTCATAGATCTGGTGGACTGGTTGATTATGATGATGATGAGGACGACGAAGACTATAGACCACCACCGAAAAAACAGCAAGAAACTTCAGAAGAAGATGAGGGAGTTATGGAGTCACTTAGACTGAAGCGCAACTTTCCTATGAAAGATAAGGAGTCTGAGTTAGTAAAAAAGCAGCGACTGGTGAAGAACTCTAAGTCAAGGGAGAGTGTTTTTGCAGCCCTGTGTTCAACACTGAGCGTATTACCTATTAAGAAAAATGTGAATACCGCACAAATAGCTCCATGCGTATCAGAGACAAACAAAGACTCAGATGAACAAAATTATCAAGAGAAGGAACCTGCCAACTCTATTGATAACAGCAGTAGTTCAGGTGAGGAAAATTGTGGGGAGAAGGAACCTTCCACATCTAGAAGTTGCTCCGATAGTGTGCACAACACCTCGGAAAGCAGACAGTTAAGCGGAGAGGATGGTTCTTTAATACCACCAAAATCCTCACCGGAAATGACTGTAAGTGGATCATAAGCCATCTGATAGATTAATGTTCGGAAAGGTGGCTTTTTTGTTTGACTTGAACAAATGTGACAATTCAGTGCCTTAGACCAGTGGAAGAACGGCAAGAAAAAGGACCGGAGGGTGGTGGTGAGTGAGCGGTTTATGACCTTCCTGTTGTACTACTGTATAGCGCTGACTCCATGATCAAGAGGAAACACTGAGTGAGGTGGGCCAGTCTGTGTACGGCTTTGGGCATTTTGACTTTGTACACCGTTCCTCAGCATTAAAAGTTTCTTTTCAATGTCGTCTTGTTTCATTTTTTCTTCCTATTTTGTCAATTGTAAGCCTCAGTGGACAGATTGGTAGACAAAAGGGCATGAATACTATATGCTCCTTATAGGTTGCTTTGTTTTATCTTTTTGTCTTTTCTTTGATTACCAGTGGGTTGTAATGTAACAGAGGAAGGTTTTTGGCGATGTGGGTCAGAGACCAAATTTTCTCATTCATAGAACATTGTAAATTACAGTTTGTACTTATTATGTTTCAGGGACAGGCATTCCTAGTTAAATCTTTTGGTCTCGTCACATGTTGTCTCCAAGTTGCCTTACTTTGATTCTGCATAATGCATTTGTCTGAAATTCATGCATACTTTGCTCTTGATGATGTTCTTTACCGATTATGTGATGTTGGAAAACTTATTTATCTATAAATGTATTAGACATGTTATTTAGTATTTTGATTTTTAAGTCATTTTCCTTTTGAAAGGAGTCATTATGTTGTCTTGTCACCATTTCCACTCTTTTTTAACAGAGGAAGGTCTTGTGTGGCAGACCATTTTGCACTAGTTTTTCTTCACCGCTCACTAAAATATTGTAATGGTAGAAGTTATCCCTTGGCTTGTCATCTAAATTGGTATTGTCTTTTGAAACCTTTTTTTTATTCATTTACATATAACAACAACGACAACTTAAATGAAGAGATTTACTAATATGCAACATTATTTTCTATCTTGGTAATTAATCTATGATGTTAATGACATTGTAGGTGTAAAAGAATCACACCAATTCACAAATTTGATTATCATTGTGAAAAAAAAATATTTATATTATTTGTACATTATTAATATTCATTATTCTTGTGGACTTTATACTTCAAAAGCTTAATTAAATTTCAGATGAAAGTTTGTTCAAAAAAGGAGAATAAATAAATAAAAATATATATGTATGCATAATATTAATTTTTTCTACTTTTGTTTTCGAAGCGAATGCATTTGTTTGTTAAAAATTAATCATACGACATTTTTTTAAAATATAAAAATTTTATAAAAAAATTAAATGGATGGTTATTTTTCATTTATATTTTTAAATTGCCTTCTAGTAATTAATAAAATCATGTGTCGTGTATGAACTTGTACAATATAAATATATAAACTATTTTCTTAAATATATCTATTTTAAGAAATTAAAGATGTTGGCTCTTTACTCATGGGCTTGACTAAGCCCAAACACAGATCTTGTAACTTGGGCCTAGAACCATTGCGATCCATTAAACTTATATAAATAAAAATCTTCAAACTCTTCCTCTCTCTCTCTCCAAGGAAGACGCGATCTTGACTCTTGAGGTATGAACATGTTTACCCTAATATATTTCGTTTCCAGCCTTCACTTAAGATATTAGCTATTTGATCTCTATGATTTCCTATTTCTGGTCATTCGTTGTTTGGAGTTTTTTGTTTAAATGAAGGGTAATTAACGGTTGGAATTGACTTTGCGTTGAATAAGATTTTGGCAAGATGATCTGGGGTTTTGAATATTGTGCTGCCTAGGGTTTATAGTTTGGCTTGGATTTTGAAGATTGTTTGAATTAGGGTTTGCAACTTGTGTGGGAATTTT
>JAOSBO010000211.1:51122624-51139211 GCA_027563915.1 Erythroxylum rotundifolium | reverse complement strand
ACAACTCTGTTTTCTGCGTCATGTTTGCCTGAACTGATTCCTCCGTTAAAAACCACTGTAAAATGGGGCCCGATTTAACATAACTCGATCTCAATCTAGAGCCCTATTAAGTTTGAACTATTAAAAAAAGTATGTATATATAATAAAATATTAAGTGCATACTTTAAATAGATTTTTTATTTAAAGTTAAATATTATTTTAGTTTAATTTATTAAAATGACGTCACTTTGGTAAGCTGTTAAATCCCCTCTTGTCCTCCACAAGGAGAGTTGGGAGAAATAATAAATAATGCATTTATTCGGTCAGAGAGAGAGTGTGAATGAATGGTCCCCCCCAACCCCAAGCAAAGCAACCCCCAAGTGTCTCAGCAACCAGACCAAAGTCATTTGTCCTTTTCCTCTTCTAATCAAACTTCATAGTACTGTGTCTGAAACCTGACCCAACTGCCACAACACCACATGATGGACTTCCATTCCACAGGTATAATATTCCTCCACAAACACAAAACACAAACACAATTTAGTCATCGACGACAACATTTGTCAATTCATCCACGTTCAATGTTCAATCACAACTCTCGAATCTTCATTTAGTGGTTTTAAATCCAATCCCGATCTTAAGATTGGTGTCTTAACTCTATTCTATTAAATTTTATTTATATATATATATATATATAATTTACATAAATATATAAATAAAATATAATAAAAACATCGTAATTAAAAAAGAAAATCTCATCCTCAATTTAATAGCCAATTCTTATTGGCATTTGGATTGAACCTTTTAACACCATTATTTGGATTTGGACTCATGTGGGTTCAAGAGGGTAACATGGATAATGCCAACTTAACCACATAAATTTAACCAAATGCATGTAATAATATTGCCCCTTAGGATAGTTTAGTTAGTAGAGTGGGAGAGCATGGAATCAAAAAGTCATGTGTTCTAATTCTCCTACATATATTCTTTCGATTGATCCTATTATACAGGACTTCTTTAGTACGGAATATTTAATTGATATGATTTGCAAATTATTGTGTCAATTCGAAGATTTACTCAGTGTACATCCACAAGACAGTGACTCCGAATTCTTCCCTCCCAAAAAAAAGTAATAATATTGTAGTAATGTTTTAAAATTCTTATCTAAAATAAAATTAGTAAGATAATAGAATTACGAGTTAAAAGTTTAAACTTGTATCTGATCGTCGTAAAATCGGTATAATAAGGATTGAAAAAAATTCAAAAATTTGAAGGCTTAAAAACTTGATTAAAAGAATTTTAAACTTTAAAATAGAGTGGAAGAAGGAGACTATCTTTATTACTTGAAAAGGTTGAAGTTTAATTAAAAAAGAGGCTATAAGATAAAAAATAATTAGTTTATTCTAATTTTAAAACTTAATTTTTAATTAAAAAGATTATCAAAGTCAATCAAATTAAAAAATTAACTAATTCAAAATTTGTGTTTGAATTGGTGAAATTAATTTGATTTTTAATCCTTACATTATAAAGTATAATAATTATTTGGACATATAAAATTGATATACGATAAAAATTAAAAAATACAATTGAAATAATATTGAAAAAGGAGATTATCTTTATTTATCGAATAATTTAAATTTTAAGTAAAAAATTATTAAATAAAAATCAAATAATTTAAATAAAATTTAGAAATTTAAAAATTAACTTATTTAAAATTTTTAAAGTTAAACTGATTACACTTATCCTATCTTTAAATCAATTTAGATCTATATTGTATTTATTTATATTTATTATTATAAAAATTACTTCTTATTTTTTTTGGTAATGACAGATTAACGGCTGTGATGGAAATTGCTGAGTGGTCTTATCGGAGCTGGAAGAGACGACGGAGATAACTCCATGGACAGGGACTCTTCACTTAACTTGGTGGGTACTCTCTGTAAGTCAAATCTTGTACTCTGAAAAGACCGTACCTCAAATCTCAATTAATGTTTTAACCCAATGATGCTTCATCATGTAATTATTAAAAAAAAGCAAATTCACTGCATTAAATTTTCTATTTTAATCAATCTGCTTCAATATTATTTTTTTGAAATTTTATTTACATATTTGTATTAGATTTATTTAAATATTTAGATAAATTTTAACAAAATATAATAGAAATATTGTACACATATATGTAAAATAGTAATTTCTAGTCTTGTTTTATAAATTTTTAAGTTTTTAATTAAAATAATTCATAACATCTGATTAACTTAAATTCACACCTTTTTATTATTTTTAATTTTTAATAAAAATTTAATATTTTCTTTAATTTTGTAATATTGAAATAACGTATTTATTAATTAAGGATAAAGCTGACTTAGAATAATTGATTTTAGTTTCACAAAGTTGGAGGAGACAAAAAGAGTGAAGATCTCAATGTGGTTTCCTACACAATCCAATGGCCTACTCATAAACCCAGAGGGTATTATCTTAAATATCATTGGAATTCCAAAAAGAAGATACCTTTGCAGACACGACTTTAATTGAATTGATTTTCTTTATTATATAATATTTTTTTTCTTTCCTTATCACAATTCACGTATCATTTTTTGAGAAATATTTATAGAATTAATTATATTGAAATTGAACTCTTTTTATTTTTATTCTTATTTTTTATTTTCATCTATTAATTTTTTAATTTTATTTAATAATTCTTATTATTAAATACTAAAATAAAATTTTAATAATAAAATTAATTAATTTTTATTTAACAGTTTTTAATTAAACTTTAAATTTTTTATAAATAAAAATTGTTTATTTCAATAATATTTTAAAATTTATTCAATTTTGACTTGTTTTAATTATAATATTTTAAACTTTAATCTCTTATATTACCAATTTAATTTTAGATGGATTTTTAAAACATTTTCTGTAACTTATTAGTTTCATTCATTTATAAATAGTTCTATATTAAAATTTTCATAATTTTGATGTCATGTTACAATGAATAAAAACTTAAAAATTAATTTATTATTACATAAAATTGTGTAAAAACAAAATTATAACATAAAAGCTATAATTTTAAAATATAAAAATTAAATAATTTTTTATTTAACTTATATATTCAACAATTAATAAAATAAGTATTTCAATAAACATGATAAATTGGTTGATAACATGAAAAAAGAAAGAAAAAGATAATTTCCCTTATAGGTTGAAACACCCTATTTTTGTTAGGTTATTTTAATTCTAAAAAGTTTTGTTTTCGAATCTCTTTATTTATAATTTTTTAATTGAACTTATCGTATATGACTTGTCTACTGTAAAATATCTAATTGACGTGATTTGTAAGTTATTTCGTGAATTTAGAAATGTACACAATTCGTATTTAAAGAATAACAATTTTTCCTTTTCAAAAAAAATATAATTTTATATCATTTAATTATGTTCGCATATTTATGTAAATTCATATATATATATATAACTTGAAAAAAATATCTTATTAACATGGTCTGTTTCCTGTATGACCGGATGAGGTTGCACGTATTCAACACAGACAGGAGTGGGGACCAAACCACCTTAAACAGTCCCAGACATCAACAAATGAGAGAAAGTCTCCTACGACCCTTTACATTCACGCATAACGTTTAACTTTGTCCTCCTACTCTCCTCACGATCTTCCTTCAAAATCTGGTATTTCATCTGATGAAGCCGTTACCAGATGTTTGTTGCATCGTAATTACAACGACAAATTACGATAGACAACAACCATGATCACTATGTTTCGTGATCTGCTTGCTGGTGGACATGGATGATGCAACTAAGCAAATTAATAAAATAGTGTGAAGATGTAGCAGAACAGTGAGGCATTATGAGGGACGTTGACACCTAGCATCTGAGCAAGACAAGTGTAGGTAGAGCTGTAGGGTTGAAAGGAGGAATCTAAAGCTGAGGCCTTTAATATTAATAAATGGTAAGTGAATGAGATTGAGGAGCTTCATGGCACACGACTAAGTGAGTAGGGTTTAGTTTAGGCATGAGAGATGAGATGTATATTTAGAGCATTCCTTGTCTCGTTAAAGCTGTTAATGGAAGACGAAGAGATAAAAAAATAGGGTTTCGTCAGTGAGTATCAGTACTCCACGTGCTTCTGGGGACTCTTTCTCAGTGCTCTTCTTCACAGTCCCCACTCATTGTTAATTCAATAACACGCTCTGACCGATCTGTTCCCTTTCCTTTTGTTTGCATCTTTGTATGTGTGTATCCATGCCCATCTCTCTCTATCAGAGCAAAAAAGAGGAAAAGATCAGTAGAAAGGTGCTTGAAGGTATCAGAGAAGAGCAACATTTGAGTGAAAAGGTTGAAACTTTGGAATAGAAAAGATCTTTTGACGGAATCCTTTTGATATTAGATCGTGATGATGGAAGTGAAAGGTGGTGGTGGTGGTGGCGGTGGTGGTGAAGATGACATTGGAGATGGTATGCAGTGCAGTGACCATCCTCATAGGAACAACCCAGGTGGGATCTGTGCTTTTTGTCTCCAAGAAAAGCTTGGAAAGTTGGTATCTTCGTCTTTTCCTCTACCAATTCGTGTCTCTTCTTCTTCATTATCTTCTTCGCCTTCATTTAGATCTGATGTTGGTAGTGTTGGGGTTGGTGGAACTAGCATTGGCGGTGGAGGAGCTGGTGGTGGTTCTGCTAATTCACTATCACTTGCTTCGCGTCCCACATCTACAAAAAGTAGCAATGATAATGCAAATAATGGTCACTATCAAGAGTACCACACGAGGAGGGCCAGAATCTCTTTTCTTTTGGCTAAAAAGAAGAAGAAGAGCATGATAACATCATCATCATCATCGTCAGAACGTGATATTGTTTATAACCGAAGCAAGTCCACTAGAACTCCTGGTAGGAGGAGCCATTTCTTTGATGGTACTGAAGATTTTAGCCCCAGGAAGAGAGGTGGGTTTTGGTCATTTCTTTACCTCTCTTCAGCCAAATCTTCTTCTACTTCTACCAGAAAACCAGAAAAGTTGTCATCTTTGAGGACGACAACAACAACAGGAACATCAAATGGGGCCATTGTGAAGCAAAAAGAGAAGTTTATGGGATCTTCTGTGTCCAAGAAAGCAGACATTGTTGTGGTGGAAGATGATGATGATAGTCCAAACAGCCAAGCAACAGCCTCTGCCTCATCTTTTGAGAGAAAAGTGTCGAGATCTAGATCTGTTGGGTGTGGGAGCAGAAGCTTCTCTGGTGATTTTTTTGAGAGAATCTCAACTGGGTTTGGGGACTGCACTCTCAGGAGAGTGGAGTCACAAAGAGAAGGCAAGCCAAAACTTCATACTACCTCCTCTAACATGAAGGAGAGGGTAAGGTGTGGAGGTATCTTTAGTGGGTTTATCATAAATTCATCATCTTCTTCATCTTCCTCGTCTTACTGGGTTTCATCATCAACTGAGGACATGAATGGGAAGTCAACAACAGGTCCTCTCTCCCATGGCAGGAGTAGGAGTTGGAGTTGGGCTTTTTCTAGTCCCATGAGAGCGTTTAGCAAGCCAACTTCCAAAGAAGGCAAGAGGAATATCATCAGACAAGCTTCCACCAAGAATACTACTCCAAACTTGACTGCAATTCCTTCTTTGTTAGCTGTGAGAGGCTAAACGTGAAGAGCTTTGAAGCTAATAGTAGACAAAAGTACATTGGTCATGTCTAGTTAATCTCTGTTTATTGCTTTGTCTCAAGTTTCGTGATCGGTCAGTCAGGCATAAGTATTGTTAAAAACACCTTCTTTTTATTCTTCCAAGTTACTGGTAATATGATCTGCAAATCATTCTCTTCAGTTCAGGATAGTTTCTTGTTCAAGTGTTTCTTAAAAGATATTATGAGTTCTGCATGCAAAAATTTGTATTCCCTTACTCCATTTGTGTCCTGTACCTGATGATTATATGTCAAAGAGATGTGTTCTTATTTTATTTTAATGGATGAATGTGTTGGTAAGGGACATGAGCTCTGAACCTCACTCACATGGGCACACATGTTTTATTAGATTGGACACAACTGGAAGCTCTTGCTTCTCTGATCATTTGACAGAAATTTATTGATTGATTTCCTGATTCAGCATAGAGTATTATGTGTGTTCTGGTTGACTAAACTTGAAAGATTCTATATCATTGTTTATTGTTGTGAAATAATCAGTTTTAAATAGGAATAATCAGTCTCTAACCAATGAAGAAAAAGGAACATGTAGAAGTTAAAGTGAATAAGATGGGACAACAATGGCATAATACAACCAAGAACATGATGATGGATACTCAAGTAAATATTTATATGTGGGATTAAAAGATGATCATCAATAAATAATTTATAATGCTTAAAAATAATTTAATTTATATTAATCAAAATAACCCTCATCTCTTTTTTCTTCATACATTTATTCTTGAAATAGTGATCTTGCTTTCAATATGTCTACATTGACATGCATCAAATTGCAAGTAGGAAGTGTCTGGTATTGCCAAATTTTAAATATTGATTTAAGTAATTTATTTAAATATATAATTTATACAAATGGATTTGATTAATAAACTATTACTTAAGCACAGAAATAGAACCATTGGTTCCTTGTTTTCATCAAGGTAGATGCAAGTTCGTGATAAGACTTACTAGCCTTCTTTTTCAATAGTTTTATATATTTATGAAATGGCTATTAAGAAAGCCTTAGAACAGGTAAAATTGTTACTTCACATACTACAACCCCCCAAGAGTAATTTCTATACCTTGAGCATGCTTCCATTGCTGATCATTTTAATCCTGACAGTGTTGCTTTTCAGATAAACTCCTTTTTTGCCACACAAGACGCTAAAACAATAATCTTTCAGTCGTAGCAGATCTACAGAAATGCAACATCAATCCAAAACCTATAGACATACTGATATCCTAACAGTAGTTTGTTTTCTCCTATACCATCAAAGCTATGGCATTCAGTAAATTTAATATGAGAAGCAATATCATGAAGCTTAACCTGTCTAGCATGGGGTGCAGTGCCGGAATCATATCCATTTGCCTAGATATAATCCTGCTGAAGGTTCATCAGAACTCATTCTAAGCAGTGAAATACTAAACCTTATTTGGTTCACATGAAAAAACCCTTCCAAACTGTTAACCAATTGACTATTTCAACAGGGGAGCTGCCATATTCATGTCTAGCCGACGTCAAGATAAGAATGAGGTAAATATAAGTTGCAACATATTCTTTGCAAGAACAAAGCACATTACAATTGTTCTTACTCCTGTCGTCCGGATTCTAAAAACAAACTAGGGGTATCGATATCAAAAAGCATAATGAACGTGGCTACAGATGCACTGAAGACAAAACTCCTATGTTTTGGGAGTTGGGACCTATGGTCTTGCCATTTCAGAGCAATTCTTGAATGTATTTTCAAGGATTTGCCAGAAAATGAGAATTTCAAGCATGAAATAGTTTTCCTACATGCCAAACTTCAAGAGCCCTTTTCACCACTTCTGTATACATGCTGGCAGATAGGTAATCAGTCAGACAAGTCAAAGAAAACCTACCATTGACTGATGAAGACATAGAGACCACTAAGATGACCTGTTACAGGTTTGGAAGCACTTCATATTCTTTTATTTGGTATCAGCTAAGTCATGTAGAAGTAAGAGGGAGTATGAAACAAGCAGATGAGGTCTAGAATAATGCACCAGGGAGTGGGTTCAAGTGCGACAACGCTGTACAAAAATGTATTCCCAACATGAAAGCTGATAAAGGAAGTGTATGGACAAACAAAACCGATACAGATGAAAAGGACAGAATGGAAGAACTCCCTAGAGCTACAAGCCCCACCCCGTCTGCACAGGATTTGTTCCCGGGAGTACCCTAAATGTCTAGTAGAGAGGTCTAATTTGAACAAGTTGGCTCCTAAGTTACTAACATAACAAATAACAACAAAGTTCTGTAACAGATAAACGGCATAGAAGTACAAATTCACGACTCACAAAAGACATAAATCTGAGTTGCTCAATAATTAACAATAATATACTGAAAAAGATGAGGAAGAAACAATAATAAGGTTGATATTATGTCCTCAAGATTCCAAAAGCATACAAACAAAACCAAGGCTAAAGAAAGAGGTTGGTTCATCAATAACAACTGGAAAATATAGGAAACTTCAGTCTTCCTCCTCGCCTTCATTCTCAGCAATGTTAAAGTATCGGAGTTCATAAACATTACGGTCCTTGTTGGATGCAATGACCCGAAGCCAATCTCGCACATTGTGTTTCTTCAAATACTTCTTCGTCAAGTACTTCAAGTATCTAAGCAACCAAAATCCATTATAATTAATCACAAAATGTAACTCTTTCTTTTCAATCAAACAATAATCACATATCTAGTTTCAATCCAACACAAAAGAATATTGCGTAAATCCTAATACATATAGAAAACGCGGACAAAGTCAAAATGCCCTTTTTTTAAAATGGGATTACCGTTTGGAGAAGTTGGAGTCAGAGGTGACGGTGATTTTGGACTTGTCGCGAGTGACGGTAATAGAGTCGCCAAGAGCACCGGCTTTGCCGCCGACTTTGATGCGTTCCTGGAGGAACTTTTCGAGAGAGGCGATGTCCATGATCTTATCCTCCACCGGCTTTGCGCAGTCGATCGTGAAAGTAGCTCCTTTCTTCTTCCCCTTGGCAGGTGTTGCTCCTCCTCTGCTCATTTTCGCCTATTGATTGATTGTTGACAACCTAAATCAGAACACACTCAATCAAAACACAATCGTACCATAAAGAACAGTCAGATAAAGAGTGGCGGTAGTAGTGGTACCTGGAATTGAAGGCAAAGCAAGGGTCTTGGGGGGATATGGAAACGGAGGCTAGATTAGGGTTTTGGGCAGATAATAAGCAGAAGAGTGATGGGCTCTTAATATTGGGCCTAGTGGGCCTATTTAATATTTTAACATTTCTGAGCCCAAAACTTACCCGAATCATCTTTGTCCGATGTAATTCAAACCGATCCGACCCTTTCGAGTTGACACTGTACTTGGCCCGAGTTAACCTGATCTGACACTGTACTTGGCCCGAGTTAACCTGATCTGACCCTTTTGAGTCGAGACCTTGTTTAGCCCAAGCCAGGATGTTATCTCTAAGGACGCCAAATTGCAAGACATTAAGCTTTCTCAAAACTCGTTTGAAGGGAGTTCAGGTGCAACAAACAGCAAGTGGAACAGCATTCACTTAAAACATGTTTAAGAAGAAAGAGACATGACAAGAGTGTCAATCTTCTTGCAATCTTTAGTTTCTTAAGAAATCGCAAAGTATGAGTTGAAACAAAACTCCTCATCCAAAACTGAAGAAACATTGAAAATAGCCAACAAAATGTCAAATAGGTGTACAAATAATACTTCCTCCTCTCTGGTCTCTTTTTGAGTTTCTCAGTAAGTTCTTTAAAGGGGGCAGGGTGGAACATCAAGAGTGGTTCCAGCTTGAATCATGCCCCATCCAATAAGACGCCAGTGCTTCTCGACTCGTCTACTCAGAGCTATCTTCTCTCCTTTACTTGTACAGACTGGAGATGTCAGTTGTAACTTTGCCAAATCATTCTTTACTGCAATCACTCTTGCTCCAGTCGACATGGATCCAATGTTCAACATCAGAATCTCTGCCTTAGTCAGCTTCGACACCTTTCCCTGCTTCTCTGACCCCTTTGTTCTCACACCAATTAGTCGCCGTAGGAGGAAGAAATTAACCTGCATGGTCAAATAGTAATGCAATATTGAATAAACAGTTTGATCTGAAAGAGCAAGGTTTCACGACAATATTCTGGTTCAGTCCCTAACCTCAAGCTCAACAAAGACTTCAGGTAGGGATCCCACATCACCAAGCACCTGACCGACTAATCTATCAGCACGTGTCAAAGTTGGGTCCATGGTTGTGCCCACACCAATAAGACCTCCAGGTACTGCAAATTGCAGCTCGTTCTGCTCAGCGTACAACGAAACTATTCTAGTATATATTGGTGTGCATTTGACATTTCCAGCCTCATCTTTCACAACAATTCCCGGACGAACCTCAATATCTTGATTCACCTTCAGAACACCCTGCAAAAGGATGATTGTCAACAATATTAACCACGTATGTTTCAGTTGGCTTAATGTATACAGATAATAGATAGCTATTTTATATGACTGCAGCATTCAAGACCAACAGTAAACATCAATGGTTAAATGAAGGTTTCCCGTCGGCCACCCCATAACCTTAACCATCCAAGCACAACTAAAAAAAATTTCACCACTTATATCCTCCTCTGTAATGTAACATAAAGAACTCTTCATACAACAGTGTTACATAAATACCAACAATAAATGTATAAATAAGTGCAACTTGAAACTTACCCTGAAGATACTTCCACCAGCAACACCACCTTTTACCTCATCCACATCAGATCCAGGCTTGTTCACATCAAATGAGCGGATCACGATCATATTAGGTGGTGAGATGAAGTTCCTCTCTGGAACAGGAATCTTTTTGACAATGTACTCACACACAACATCAATATTATACTTCAGCTGCGCGGAAATTGGCACCACTGGAGCAGCATCAGCAACAGTTCCCTGCAAATGAAACATCATAAAGAATCAGTATTACGTGGATATTTTGTCTAGTAAATAACAAACTAATTATAAATGAAATATAAAAAAAATTCATTGGACCAATGCATGTCAAGACAGTATCGAAGAAGGCACCAAGGTACTAAACCTGAATAAACTTTTGAATAGCCTCGTGTTGGTTGATGGCTACATTTTCCTGAATTAGATCAACCTTATTTTGGAGGATTATTATGTGTTGGAGGCGCATAATTTCCACAGCAGCAAGATGCTCAGAAGTTTGTGGCTGCGGGCAGCTCTCGTTTGCAGCAATTAGAAGTAAAGCTCCATCCATGATTGCTGCTCCATTAAGCATTGTAGCCATAAGAATATCATGACCCTACAGTAAAACAGAAATATCTATCACTTAATGGTAAAAATAAACTGGAGTATAATTATTCACACTGACAGACTAAAACAACAAAATATAACACATCTAACAAAACACAAGATAATTTGATGATTAGATAAATTAGATAGCAGATATATATCTCAAAGCATATTAAACAATACTACAACATAGATCTTAAATGAAAAGAAACTGCATGTAGAAATTTCCTTTACAAGAAAAACTTTGAAGTCTTACTGGGCAATCAACAAAAGATACATGTCGCAGCAACTTCATCCTACAGTTTTCGAATCCGGGCACATCACACATCGGACTATCTTCCTTTCCACTTCCATATGCCCTACAGGGACATTTTTCATTTATTAATCAAATGCAACACAGAAAATGATGTTGTAATATGCAAGAATACATAACTTACTTGTAGCACATAGGTCTGGGGCAACGCTCATCTTCACATTTGTATATCTTTGCATTTGCGTATCCAAGCTTAATGGTAATGTTCCTCTCCAGCTCATTTTTAAAACGAACAGTCTGCAAATAAATGAAACTGTCTACACTTGCAATTTGCATTTAATATTGATACTAACACCATAACTATCAAAGCAGACACAATCCTGCAAAGACATGACTATGCAGGTAACTAGGTAGTCTTTCACAACAGCAGTTATATTCATCTCACGTTGCCAAATTAGTAAAGATCTGAATATTGATTAAGCACCATAAAATTGCACAAGTGTGTGTAACTAAATCACCTGAACACCAGATATTGCTTTCACAACAGTTGACTTGCCATGTGCCACATGACCTATAGTGCCTGATAAAAGGAAAGTGAAAATGGAAATAAAAATGTTAGTCAATTTCCATCCTAAGCTTACAATAAAAACCAACTAAAGCAAAAATTCGAAATACAGGAGCTGAGGCAAATGGCTATTATTGCTCTTAAAGGAGTATTTACAATCTATGGACAGCACCATCACCTATATTTATTGTTGCTTGGCGAGATATGACTTCTGGAGAAAGTGGATGCAATGTTTTTACATCCAACTTACTCAAGTCCTGTTCCATCAAACCTTTTCGTGACATTTTGACAGTCTTTAAGTTTCCCTCTGCTTCAAACAATTCTTTTTTTAATTCAGCAGAGCAGAAGAAATAGCAGTAAGCTTTGCATAAGCGCACACACTGAAATCTAAAACTGCAACTGATACACAAAGTTCTTGTAGGTTATCAAGATACAGAAAATTTTAGTATATGATCAATTTTAGCATATTTCTGATCATATGGAAGCTAATCAATCCACCTAAACAATAAATAAAAATAAATACAGTTACAAAGTAGATACCTATAAAGCATAAAGAACCAAAATAAGAATCTAACCTAAGGGAACCTTACAGTCAACTCTTACAATTACCCAATCCAGAGCAATGAGTCCCCCAAGCCCTAAACTTTCAAAACAAAAATCCCTTAAAATCCCCAAAAGAGAACATACAAGACAAAAGAACGCAAACCCACCAAAAACCTTGAAAGTTTAAGACTTGAAGATCCACTGGTGGCAGAGTAAGCAAAGCATATCCCCCATCTCCAACAAACTTCATTTCCCAATACACTAAACAAGAGCCTCCAGTTCAATTTCTCCCCAGAACCCAAAAGCACAACTTTTCACAGTGGACTCAAAAGCAAACACCAACCAAGCCCTCAGCAATTCAGAACTAAAACACCCATCAAACTCAGAAAGCAATACTCAAAATAGACCAAAAGATTCCGTAACAGAAACAGAAAAAATGCTCCATAAATCGCTTACAGATAATAGACAACAACGAAAAGACGACTTAGAGAAATGAGACTGCATGAACCTGAACGTATCGAGAGCCCTGAAGACCGAGATAGTGAGAGGAGGTTCGGGAGGGTATTTGGCTTAGCTAGCGAGAGAGGGAGCAAGGCGAGCTTTTATAGGAAAATTATGCAGACTTAGCTTCGGCTTTTAGGGATAGTGAGAGAGAGAGAGGACGTGAAATTAAGCATAGGGAAATAAGAGTCTAATTATTGCATTAATTATTTAATTTATATTTATATTTTTATATAACTAATTATTATGCTATGTGTATGAAAGATATTTTATACATTGTAAAATTAAAAATTACATTTTCTATTTAAATAAATAAAATAATATATAATAATATGTATATTTATATATTTTAATTTAGATGATAAAATAAAACCAATATAAATTATTATTTGAAAAGGTTTTGATTAATGTAACATTTTTTTTATTTTAACATATTAACACTTTCTATGGAATAATTAAATCTATTTAATATATATACTAATTTTGCTCGAACAAAATTAAATTAAATTTTATAAAATAAATTTCATGTTTTTAAAATTTTATTTAGAAGATAAAGTTTCTAAATAATATTTATTATATTCAAAGGTTACTTTGAAATTTCAAGCTTTATGATATTATTTTATCTTTTTATTATTTTGAATAAATCATGTGAAAATTTTAAGTTTGTGTTTGTTTTTTATATAAATTAAAATATTCTTAAAATTAAACTTAAGTTCAATTTCAACAATTTACGATTAATTAATCTTAATTTATTTAATATGAAAGTTTATTAAATTCAAGTTAGAAGCCATCAAGATTGAATGTTCAAACCTCTCAAGCTTTATGATTTTAGGGTTCCTCTGCTGTGGATCATCCCCTGAAGACCTTTGGATCTATTATCACTTGTGATTTTTCATTTTATACCCATTTTTATTAATAGATTAAGAAATGTTAAATTAACTAAATAATTAGTGATTTTCCAAGTGTGTATTCTTTTTAAAAAACTTGAATTAGAATTATATTATATCATTAAAATTTATATCCGAGAAAATGAAAAATAGTATTAACAAACTTCTGATTTTTCTTTTTTGAATCAAGAACACAATAGATCAAGAAAAAGAAAATAATATAATAAAGATTAATAATTTATGGGAATATTTTGGATCAAAATCAAGCAATACTCAGCCTCAATCCGAGTTGGAACCCTATTCATACTTCATACTCAGTCTGGATCTGATCAAACTGACTTCAATTCATTGATTTTGGACTAATCAGGATCAGGCTTGAACTTTTCTGTCACCTTTAATCTTAGCTAGATGCCAATTAACAGTAGTTGGAAAATAACCACATCATTGATTCATAAAAATGTTTGTTTCCGAATGCAGATAATCTAACAGGGAATCACAGTCCTCTTGCTAGCTTCAAATCAACCTTCTAGTTATTGTTAAAACCAAATATGTTATCTGCGAGTTTGCAGGAATGAAGTAACACAATGATCAAACATTTACAACATAATTTTCCGGTACAAAAAACGGATCTATATCATGGTAAAGTTGCGAAGAACACGGGCTAAAACCGTCGAATATCTTTCGGGGGCTTAAAGTTGATGGGATGGGTTTCTGGGGTTGCATTCTCGTCTTCTTTCCACATTTTTATTGTTTTGTCAGCTTCGCATGTAACAAGTCTTGAACCAGTTACATCATAAGAGAGAGCATAAATACCAGCTTCACTGTCCAATGATCCTGGAGTAGTTTTAATAGTATGAATGTTAATATTAGCTTTCTTTCTATCCCACAACTTTGG
This sequence comes from Erythroxylum rotundifolium, assembly GCA_027563915.1. Lineage (NCBI taxonomy): Eukaryota > Viridiplantae > Streptophyta > Magnoliopsida > Malpighiales > Erythroxylaceae > Erythroxylum > Erythroxylum rotundifolium. The sequence continues at coordinate 51,124,616 of JAOSBO010000211.1, read as the reverse complement.
ACAACTAAACATAACAGGTGGCGGCAGATCTTACCTGGCTGTACAATTGTTTGAGACTGCTGGAAACTATGACCACTCCTCCAATCCCAGTACCACAAACTCCCATTGTCACCTACAACACGATGAATGGAAACTCATAAGAAAATCTTATTCACCAAATGGAAGAGACATGTACTCCTCCTATCCACCACTTAACAAGTAAGGAATCAAATGCAGGCCAAGGTTACAGGTGAAAAAGAAAAAGCTGAACTCAATAATATTGTCAGTTGATAATGGAACAGGAAGAGGAGTAAGGCCCCCTAGCTTTTGGCCGGAGCAAGTACTAGTTTTCAAATAAGCAGAGTGAAGATTAGTCTCTCATGAGCCATGTTTAAGATCGTTTCTGCATAAACTTGAACCTCTTTTAGATTAAAGACCTGACATGCAACCTAATACTCTACGTAAAGGTTATGACAAACCAGAATGTCAATAACAAATTACTCACAACTTGGAGCATTATTACGTCAAGACTAAGAATAAAATATCCTGTACCTCCTGTAGCCATCACACCATCCTCATTGACAGCCATTGCATTGATTATGGTTTTCTGTTGGGACCTGCTCAAAAAAGAGAATAAAACGGTCAATCGGAAACAAAATTACATGGTAATACAACCGATGACAAAAGCTGAAATAAAGATAATCAGTAAACAGTTCTGACCACATGTAAAGACAACTTGAAATTTATCAATGACTTCTATAAAAGTATCATAACAATATCACTATTAAATGCCATTGAGACATTATCTAGTTCCGCAGTCACACTTATTTCAGCACATTTTTATAATTCTTATATATCCTGGCCCCCAACTAACTTTAATGATCCTATAGAAAAGGCCTTGTCACAAGATGAATAGGTATAAAAGATGCCGTTCAATCTTGAATAAGGTTAAAGGACCCAATCGGTATGCACCAACAACGACATATGACAACAGAACAGTCAATTTAGTATCAGTCTCCTAAACGTATTACCAACAAAATGAAGGAAACTCATAACAGATATTGCTCATAAGGGTAGCTGTTCAATACAATACATGAGTTTACCGAACAGATTGCAGAATATGTCAAGTGCATCGACAGTAACACCAGAATTTACAACATTCTCTTTTGTCCCAAAGGAACAGATCACTTGTGTACTTCAAAGAACCTTGTAAATTAGACATTTGATACATATCAAATGCAGAAGCCCCATGTCCACAGCGAAGATGCAAATTTGAAAAGAATACAAGGATATACTATCCTAGAAAGTAAGAAGAAAGATAAACTACAGTTTTAAGCAACAGTGTTTAACGATTTACAGCATATTGTGCAAAAAATCTCCTTTGGGAAGACTGAACTTCTTGATATTGTCAGCAGATGCAGATGCAAAACAATTCCTGAGAAAAAAAATAGATGAATACATATAAGATTCACATCGTTACAAGAGCAAATGTAAACAGAAACAAACGACAAATATTTTTCATACTCTGTAGGATGCAATGCCATGGCACGGACAGATTTCTTGTGATGTGTAAGAGTTAACATGGTCTTACCTGCAAGGAAAATATTTATTAATCAAAATACTTCAAGAACAAAAGCACAAACAATAAATTCAGAATTCTTGCAAGAGGCTCCAAGTTACCATTATGTCTCAGGTCCCAGAACCTGATGGTTGAATCATGAGAACCAGTGACCACTTGTGGATCCTGTAAAGAGTGTAAAAGTATGCCACGGACAACGTAAGTTCTAGAAAGACCGCACAGATGTCAATAGATTCAATAAAAATGCACAAGAAATGTGGATTACCAACAAGCATTGATTTCTGTTAATATGTGAAAGATGGCATCAAACAACCTATATTGAAAAGTACAGAGAAATCATAGATATGCCCTTTTTTGACATGGGACTAATAAATTACTATTACATCTCCTAAAAACTATATCATAACAATTTCCATGTGACAAAGCAACTAACA
>JAOSBO010000211.1:51078698-51095784 GCA_027563915.1 Erythroxylum rotundifolium | reverse complement strand
CTTAAACGTGTATTTAATTTAGCTAACACATAGGATTAATGAATTCAAAACGTGTTATTGTCTTTTTAAATTAAAAATTTTAAAAATTCCGTAATTAAATTGAAAATTTTCTAAAAAGTTGAGTATTAGATAAACACTTTGTCATGTATATAATAATTTATAAATTACGAGCAATGATGATGGTATTATGTCGGGTTAAAATTGTTGTTGGTCCAACTCTCTCTACCAACGACTTGAAATTAAATAGAGATTCAATAAAATAGAATCATATAACTCGAATTTGTTTAAATGCTATAGGTTAATATATTAGATTTGCGTAATCTAAATTTTGGGTCGGGATCGAGCTTGAGAATAGTCTCAATACTTAACTCGATGGCCTGAACAATTCATACTGTCACTACAAAATGACCTTATTTTAAAAAAAATTAGCTAAAAGTATGATTTGCACTTCAATATTTCACTAAAAGTCTAAATAAATCCTTATCATTATTTACAATACTACCTTGCACCACAAACGTACTAAAATAGGAGAGTAGATTTGTTTTTCCCGAATTGCTGTGCCCGTTGTGCCTAAATAAATCCAAACCATCCATTACAATAAGTTGGATGGATAGGATCTTAAGGGCACAGCGGGGCACAACAATTCGGGAACAACAAATCTATTCTCTTAAAATAGTACTCTACATCTTGAAAGTAGTAAAAGAGATAAAAATTTGAACTTATTTAGACTTATTGTGGAAAGTTAAGTTGAAAATTACAAATTTATTTTTTTTTTAAAGAAATTATTTTTAAGATCATGTTAGTGTTTAATGTGTCCAAATTATCTAATTGTGACATGACATAGGTAAATTTACAACACATATATTAAAAATTTGTAAAAAAACTTAACTTAAATAGGATTTATAATGCTATCAATATCATTTAAAAATATTAAAATGTACTGATATACCATAGATAATATTAAAAACTTATTTAAATTTCTTAAAACATATTAATAGGGTATTTGCATTTTTTATTAAAAGAATCAAATTAACATTATTTTAGTTTTAAATCTAAAATATAGATTGTGTTAGTGGGGTTCACGTTAAGACTATGTTTAGCTGAGGTAAGATTTTTAATGGAATAAAATGAAATATAATAGAATATAATAGAATCATTTATAATGGAAATGAATACAAATGGATGTAATATTATAAAATTATTGTTTGGGAGAGATGTAAGGGTTCATAATGCAATATAGTGAAATGTTGTTTGAATGAAGAGTTTATAATGTAATATAGTGTAAAGTTGTTTATTATTTTACATTCCATTTTAAACCCCAAATTGGAGTTTTTTTTTCCATTTTTACTGTTTATGATGGAATAAGATGTAATATAAAACCCTCATATTCTATTTCATTCCATTATAAACCCTCATATTTTATTTCATTTCATTCCATTAATAAATCCCCGATCAAACATAGCCCAAACACGGATGCATCCCTAGTTCCATTATTAACTAGGATTTAGATCCTTACTATCTCATATGTCAAGAATATGAAAATTCTTACTAAGGATATGCCTTTCTTTTGAAAAAAGAAAAAAAGACAGACTAGATTGACCAAATTGAAATTGTTTAAATAATTTCAAAAAATTTTCTTTTCAAATTTCACATCCGATCAATTAGGTCTCTTAAATTCAAATTTAATATTTTTTTAAATTTATATTTAAATTAAACGAAAACTCAATTACTCAAAATTTATTTATTAATTTCAGATATATCTAAATAGAATTCGGGTCAAGTTGAGTTGAAAGTTGAAACTTGTGTTGTTTGTCGCGAATGGAGCGTTAAAAAGAACAAGTAAGGTGGGCACCAAGCTGCTAGCTACCTCCAATGGTTCTGACACTCACTCACAATTCTTGTTTGTTCTCAGGAATCACGACATGTATAAAACAAGACGGCATTAGTATCACATGCATTTGGCTAGTTTTGGACGAGACACTTTGCACCAACTACGAAACGCACATTCACATACAGCACCCTCTCATTATTGTTATTAGGGGAGAGGAATCCAATGTGAAGAAGGAAGATCTGAACAAGTACAAGGAATGATCCCAATGTGACTTGATTTGAAATTAATTGATTAAAATTTTAATTTTAATTTTAATTTCAGTTATAAAATATTTGACGTGAATTTTGGTATAAAACCAATCCATTGTATATATATATATTTAAACTTAGAAAAAATTTAAGTTTGATTTTTCAAAAATTTGTGTTCGAAACTAACTCAGCCGATTATAAATTTAATTCTTATTCCTTATCTTGCCAAATAGCTTACTTAACGTGCATAATTTAGACGTTGTTATATATTTTTGATGGCTTTTTTATTATTTAAGAATAAGACTGTATATTATTGGACTGTTGTGATGTCAAGTGTGAATGGAAATCTTACATTAAAAAAAGATGGAATTAGTGAAGGACATATAAGTAGGAAGGACTCATAAACCTAACATTTTAAAGTTTTGAGTCAAAGTGTAGTGTTAAAGCCTATGAATATATTCTCTCACTAGCCCATGATGTAGATCTCCCATAAAAGTGGACTTTTCAGATCCAACAAGTAGTATCAAAGTCGATGGTTCGAGAAGGGACGAATGTGGAGATGATAATCGGATTTCGTAGTTGCCTCTCCACAAAGAAGAGCAAGAAGACTCTTGGTGGAAACTTGTGGAGTAGAAATACTCTTAGTGACACTATATACTTGAACTACTAAAAAAAGGGATAGAAAAAGGCTTTGGCTGAAGGGGGAGCTCAAGTTCAATGTGAAAGTTCGAGAAGGGATGAATGTGGAGATGATAATCGGATTTCGTAGTTGCCTCTCCACAAAGAAGAGCAGGAAGACTCTTGGGGGAAACTTGTGGAATAGAAAGACTTTTGGTGACACTATACAGTTGAACTGTTAAAAAAAGGGATAGAAAAAGGCTTTGGCTGAACTCGAGTTCAATGTGAAAGTTCGAGAAGGGACAAATGTGGAGATAATAATCGGATTTTGTAGTTGCCTCTCCACAAAGAAGAGCAGGAAGACTCTTGGTGGAAACTTGTGGAGTAGAAAGACTCTTGGTGACATTATATACTTGAACTGTTAAAAAAAGGGATAGAAAAAGGCTTTGGCTTAAGGGGGAGTTCAAGTTCAATGTGAAAGTTCACTCTTAATAGTGAGATTGTTGAGATGTCTAAGTGTGAGTAGGAATCCTACATTGAAAAGAGAAGGAATTAGTGAAGGATATATAAATAGAAATAATCCATAAACTTAATGTTTTAAAGTTTTGGGTTAAAACAGATGTCAAAACTCATGAATATATTCCCTTACTAATCTATGACGTAGATCTCTTGTGAAAGTGGGCTCTTTAGATCCAACATGGTCCTTTCACAATCTCTAGCGAAATTTATATTAGGTGTTATTGTCGTTGTTATTGTTATATATTTTTGATAATTTATTTAGTGCATTGAAATAATAGTATTTAATGAAATATTCGTATGTTTCGAAATTTTTATTCAATGTATATTTAATGACATTTATTATAAATTCTCTATTAAAAATTATTTAAATAGTAAAAAATGCAAACTTTTCTTTATATTTCTACATAAAGACTCACTTAAATATGTAATTTTCCAATCATAAAGAAATAATCTTACCACTTTTTCTTAGTGATTTCTATAACAAAGAGTGATTTAAAAGCATGTTTAGAATGTTAGAAAATAACCCTTTTATTTATTGAGTATAAGTTTCCAATATTTTTATGCAAAGTCCCTTGCTTATCTAACATTAAATAATAAAGCGAATTCGCCAGAGACTTTAGCAGAATATACAATCCTGGTGGAGCTCCCGCTGCTGTAGCAGCCAGACTATCAACGCTTTGGTTTCCCTTCCTATAGACATTTTGAAGCTTCATCTCCCAATCACGATCTAGCATCATGCATGTAACCTGCACAAAAAAAAAACCCTCAGTCAGTAGTTGTTCGGAGGAGGAAAGGATATTTATGACCTCTAACGAATCCACTTCTAAGATGATTCACCGAAACCCATGGTCCCATGCTAATTTGAGTCCCTCGTTAGCCCCTCTCAATTTAGCAACTGCTAGCTCACATGCTGCAAACTAGCGGCCATTACAATCCCCCAGTCGTTCTATTAAAAGCACCGAATGATACCGCCCCATCGATATTAATTTTTATCTAACCCTTTGACGAAAGGGTCCATTTAACTATGTTTTCAATAGGCACACTAAAATTTTAGTGTGGCTGTAAAATTTTACACACAAATGGTTATTGACACAGAAAGACATATGTCGAAAACAACTTTCTTATTTAAGGTTGTGTAGTATTGAAAGTTTTTAAAATTGTGTGTGTATTCGTTAAATTTTTATTAAATTATTATAATTGTTTGTAATATTTCATAAACAAATGGTTTTGACACGGAAAGACATATGTCTCGATCGAAACGCACAAAATGATGACATTTTGGGTCTATAAACATCAATTCAAAATGACCATTTCAAAGACTGTGAATTAATATTAATATTAATATTAATATTAAATGAAGATTAGATTAATAATATTATTTAAAAAATCATGCTATTTAACTTTAATTTAATTACTTTATTAAGTGGTTTACTAATTTATAAATTATAGTATATATAAGAAATATTTATTATATATACATATTTAAAAAGTAAGGACAATATATTTCATCATTATGTAAAATATTAAATAATATGTTAGTATTTATAATTAAATTACAAAATTAAGAGAGTGGCTACTTAATATTTTGTCATTTCTTTTTTATATATATTATAAAAATGAAGTTGAAACTCATGTTTAATGGTAATATCACATTTTCTAAAAGTTCTTTAATAGCTCAAGCTCAATTTTTATCAAAATACTAAATTTATAAATTATTATTAAATATACTCTAAATATGATATTTGTTTTTATTGTGATTATATAGACTTGTTAAAATATAATTTATAAATTTAATAAAATAAAATTATGCGGTTAAATAATGAAAAATTAAAAATTTGAACTTCTTCTTCTTTTTAAATTTCCCGAAAATGATAGCTTCAAAAAACTAATTACCTCTCTTTCTGCACAAGCTCTATATTTTATTTGAACCGAAGAACAAGAAGCCTCAATCTCTCTCTCTCTCTCTAGCTCCTGAGCATTTCTGGATCCTCAGCAACGCAGAGGCAAATTATCCCAAACTTCAGGGTCTCTCCGTTCATTTCTTGATCCCTAGATCCGATCTCTAGAGTTATCTCGCCGTCTCTCTCCGGTACTTGTTTTGATTTTTATTCCTTTTTTTCCCCAAATATCGGTGTTAGTTTTTCAAAAGATCGAGATCGGGTTCGTAGAATTTGGCGGGTTCGGGTTCGGGTGCCGGAGGGTCCGCGTTCATGCTCTACTTTGGCTTCGAATTCTCTCCTCCTTGTACGCTTCGCACTTGAATGTTCCAATCTCTACGCATTTCTTTTTCTTTACTCCATTTTTGTGAGATTAATTGATTATTTATTTACGTATTTGTATGTTCTCTCTTTGTGTGTTTGTGTAGTGGTGGCGTTATTTAGATCGTGAAAATTGGCTCCGCAAAAGCGATCGCAGCGCCACACCGGCGGCCAGATGCAGCAGCCCAATGCTGCCGCCGCAACCGCTCTCTACGATGGCGGTGCTGGTGGCGGGGGCGGCACTTTGCATAGCGCGGACGCTGGAGACGCCGTCATGGCACGGTGGCTCCAGTCGGCCGGCTTGCAGCATCTGGCCTCTCCGTTGGCTTCTACTACAAGCGTCGATCAACGACTTCTCCCCAATCTTTTAATGCAGGTAATGTGTTTGCAAATTTTAATTCCTTTTCGATTGTTAGGTTCGGGATATTTTTGTAGCGTGTGGTGACATCCGATGTCCTTATTGTCTGTAGGGTTATGGAGCGCAGTCTGCTGAAGAGAAGCAGAGGCTTTTAAAGCTTATGAGGAACCTGAATTTCAATGGAGAGTCTGGTTCTGAGCCTTATACGCCTACTGCACAAACTTCTGCACCGGATGCATTCTATTCACCGGAGTTTAGGGGAGATTTTGGAGCTGGACTTCTGGATCTTCATTCCATGGACGATACTGAGCTTCTGTCCGAGGTATATATATATATAGCTTTTATAAGGATGTGAGCCACTCTAATTTGCGGATCGAATTGTTTTGCAGCATTGTGTTTGATGCCTTGAGCTCAATCACGTGAGTGTTGTTAACTGTATAATCTGATTTGGGAACATGAAATTGGAAGAAAATGATGTATAAAGGATTAAGAGAATGGGTTTCTTGATCTATAATTTCATTATGCTTTTTGACTGATGTAGAATAAGTTGTTTCTTTCATTTTCATATGGTAATGAATTGTTGCTTTAATCTGCTTTCACAGCATGTTATTTCAGGACCCTTTGAGCCATCTCCGTTCATGCCTAGTGTTTCAAAAGGGTTTGAAAATGACCTCACTCTCAACACTAATAGACAGCAAAGGGAGCAAGCTGATACTGACTTGTTAGCTCCAGTTCCTACTAATGAAAAGGATAACAACACAAGGGAAACTAATGTGGCCAAGATAAAAGTTGTGGTAAGTTGGCTTTATGAGTATTGATACTGGATGACTGTCTGTCTCTTTCTCTTTTCTGCTGTAAGTGTGCTTACATGTAAGGAGGAATCATTTGTGTGCATGCTTGGGGTAAGTTTGAAAATTCAATTTTCGTAGGGTACTAACATTTGTAGTTCGAGGAAAATTTTCAGCCCTTCTAGTTGTGGAATTTTCATGTTAAACTGTTAGATTGCATTCTTGCTAGCTTTAGTAGTTGAGGAAATTACATTGTATTTTGGATATCTGTAGTGCCTTTTGGTTTATGGAGGAAAGAAATCGGAACAGCTAGATATTTTGGAGGGCAAGTTATTTGCAAATGAATTTTTAGCTGGTTTTTGTTTATGAACCTTCTCACGATTTGTTTAAGCTTCTGATCGCATTTTCCTTCCTGTTTACATTACCTTACTTGGTTCATTTGCTAAACATGGTTAAAATGCTAAAGCTGTTTTTTAAAAAATATATATATATCCTAGGTACGTAAAAGACCACTAAACAAAAAGGAGATTGCTCGGAAGGAGGATGACATTGTATCTGTCTGTGAGAATTCATTAACTGTCCATGAACCAAAGCTTAAGGTACCTACTGCTGTTGTAAGAAAGCATAATTCTGAAATTTCTGATTAAGAAAAGAAATTTAGTTTAATGATATGATGATGGTTGTTCACGATATTTCATTGCAACATCTGAAATTAAAGTGCTGACATTTGATTTTTGATCTGGAAAGGTTGACTTGACTGCCTATGTTGAGAAGCATGAGTTCTGCTTTGATGCAGTTCTGGATGAGCATGTCTCTAACGATGAAGTAAGATGATGTTAGAGAGAAAACTCGATTCTGACTGCATTTTCACGTCTAGTAATTATGAGTGTGTAATCTTTGATCACTTTCCATTAACTTGTATTGTCTTTACCATTTTTCTTCTTGATGCGGCTGTAAGGCAATGTTTTGTCACTGATCTCTGCTCTCAAAAGCCATTTTCAGATTTTTTTTCATTTTCATTTGTAAATTACAATTGAAGTATCCCTCCGTGGTCATTCATTGGCTAAAATATGATCCTTTTTGTGTACTTAAATAGGTTTACCGGGTTACTGTGGAGCCAATTATTCCCACTATTTTTCAGCGAACAAAAGCTACGTGTTTTGCTTATGGTCAGACAGGTATGGATTTCAGTTCTCATTCTTGTATAGCATACTATTCTATGTGTTAATCTATGTTTTTGTTGGGTGGTAAAGGTTTAATAGTTGCGTGGGATACACATGCATGAATTTAGTGCATTGATGAAACGAAGTAAAGCACAGCACTAGACTTAAAATAAAATAAATTTTCTCCAATTTTTGATATTCAAGATATCTGAATTGAAATTTTCATTGCGTCCTTTTGCTTATTGGTCCTTTGAACCCAAGGGGATCAGTTTCTCTGGAAATTCTCCTAATATCTGGATTAGCCACATCAAGAATACACACTCTTAGTTACTTCTCAACGAATTTATTTTGGTTTCTCCTCAGTAGATTTGCTGTCTGTTTCTGAAGGTCAATTTACCATATATACTGCTTTTTCTCATCATTTCAGGTAGTGGTAAGACTTTCACAATGCAACCATTACCTCTTAGAGCTTCTGAAGATCTTGTTAGATTGCTGCACCAGCCAGTTTATCGCAATCAAAGATTCAAATTATGGCTTAGCTACTTTGAAATATATGGTGGAAAGCTCTTTGATCTTCTTAGTGAGAGAAAGTTAGTGCTTGCCCTTGGTTTTCATCAAGTTTCTTTTATGTTTCTTACCTAGCTGACTTTGAATTTTCTTGATCATATTCCCTGTAACATCTTGTGATGCTTACTAAATGCAGTCTCTAGGGTTGTAATTGTGCATTGAATTTTATTAATGAGCGCTGAATTGCACGTTAAAGTTGCTGACTTAGTTTGTTGTTCTTAAATAGGAAACTTTGCATGAGGGAAGATGGACGACAACAAGTTTGCATTGTTGGACTGCAAGAATTTGAAGTTTGTGATGTACAAATTGTTAAAGAGTATATTGAGCGAGGCAATGCTGCAAGAAGTACAGGATCAACTGGTGCAAATGAGGAATCTTCAAGGTCTCATGCTATTTTACAGCTTGCTGTTAAGAAACACAGTGAGGTAAAGGACTCAAGGAGGAACAATAACAGCAATGATGGTAATGAGGCCAAAAGTGGAAAAGTGGTGGGAAAGATTTCTTTTATTGATCTTGCTGGTAGTGAACGAGGTGCAGATACTACAGATAATGACCGACAAACAAGGTTTTCCTTTCCTCCATGAGCTGTTTGTTGGAATATGTATCACTTGCATTATATTCTTAATTGCAAGTATCTATTCTAGAGGATTATGTGTTTATCAAATCTATTTGTTTGGCAAATATTCAGATTTATTGTATGACAACTATGCTAAAAAAGGATTACATGTTTATCAAAATCATTGTTTGATCGTCAAACTTTGGTACTTTGCAGATATCTTTATACCTTGTAGGACATTTTCATGGAAATAAAATTTCTTAGTTGCCTTGATATTTCCTAAGAAGGGAGTATCAAGTTCGTGTCGACTAATGTTATAAACTCGGCTGGTGCAAAGAATATAACTTAATTGCTATGTCGGATGTTTTTTTCCCCCAACCTATTCTGTTTCTCAATCTGAATGGTTGGTTAACTGCAGTTGGTGATGGGTGGACTCACCATTACTTATTCTAAGCACCTGGTTCATTGCAGGATTGAAGGTGCAGAAATAAACAAGAGCCTTCTGGCTCTCAAGGAATGCATTCGTGCTCTAGATAATGACCAGATCCATATACCATTTCGAGGGAGTAAACTCACAGAAGTACTTCGCGACTCCTTTGTTGGCAACTCTAGAACAGTTATGATCTCTTGCATTTCTCCAAATGCTGGATCTTGTGAGCATACACTCAATACACTGAGATATGCAGATAGGTCTGTATACAGTTATCAGCATCAAGAAAATGTTTTTTCTTCCTGAAATGCTTGGAAATTCGTTGAGTGAGACATGTTTATTCTTTGAACAGGGTTAAGAGTTTATCCAAAAGTGGAAATGGTAAAAAGGACCAGGCTCTAAATTCATCTATGCTAACCAACAAGGACAGTTCAACAGCATCGTCCTTGCCTCTTGCTGCTGAGGCAGATGACATCTATGTGCAACAACAAGAGCCCAAAGCACCAGATATGGGAAGAAAGGTCCCAGAGAAAGAAGCCTCATCTTACATTCCTAATGATTATGACAAGCAACCATCCAGTGTTAATTCAACTCATAACTTCAATGGCCACGAGGAAAGTGATTTGGTGGCCAGCATAGTGGATAGTGAGAGATCTGAAAGTTCTTATGTGGGTTCTGTGAGTCAAAAGAACTATTCATCATACTCTCAGAACCTCGTCGATGCCGAAGAGAGAGTGCAGAAGGTGTCCCCACCACGCCGAAAAGGTCCAAGGGAGGAAAAATCAGAAAAGTTGGGGAACTCATTAAAGAAAGATAGTGGAGGATCTGATCTCTTCAGCACAAATTCTCGACAGGGTGCAGTGAAGTACAAGCCAAACAACAGTGGGTCACAACAGTATGCACCTGATCCTCCTGCGGATGGAAACATAAATGCGATACTTGAGGTTGGTGAATGCTTATACATGCTCTTACTGTGTTGAAATAGGAATATCAACATTATTGCACCTTCTGGAGCTTTTAGTAAAAGATTACTGTTTGTTCCGGCTATTCCAGGAAGAAGAGGCCCTTATTGCTGCGCATAGAAAAGAAATTGAGGATACTATGGAGATTGTTCGTGAAGTAAGTAAAGATTCGTTCATTGTTATGTTACATGTATTCCATTCAAAATTCCTACAATATCGGAAGGTTTACTTTCTGTCGGCCTTTTATGTTAGGAAATGAAATTATTGGCAGAAGTTGACCAGCCGGGCAGTCTCATAGACAACTATGTTACACAGTTGAGCTTTGTGCTGTCACGCAAAGCTGCTGGTTTGGTTAGTCTTCAAGCACGACTTGCCAGGTTTCAGCATCGATTAAAGGAGCAGGAAATACTTAGTCGGAAAAGGGTGCCCCGTTGATGTAGCAATTTGATGTCTTTTTCAGTGATGCTCTCATTCTGTCTTGGTAATTTCTTCTCTCAATTTGTTTTGCATTTACCGTTTCTCCTGTTGATCAATGAAATTGGCTCCTTTCTCTATTTAAGAAGATTTTTGCCTGCTTTAATTGAGTGTGTATGTTACATTTTACTCTCACAGGGCAAGGAGGGTATGTAGGTTTTATCATCTCAGGTTCCCATGACAAGGTGGAGAAGGTTGTTTTTCCTTTAGGTCAAGGCCTCTGCCTCTCGGGAGTGGCTATAGGGATATTCATTCATGTTCGCTGCTTGGTGCTGGGTGTGACTCATGATGGTTGTTAAAAAGATGGCTTGTTGAGGAGTTGCTTAAATGGGTTTTCTGGCCTTGGAATGTTGGAAAGATGACAGGTAACTGTACTGTATTCTGTAATATGGACAAAAAGAACAAGAGACCAAAAAAATATAAAAGGAATTTGGAATTATATAATCTCATTATTCTGAAAACATTTTTCATGCTGTTTTGTGTTACCTTGACTTGTGTCGTTCTTCTTGTTGGAATGTGTTGTAATTTGGTCTAATTATTATTAAAGATGGAAAAATTGATTCGGTCATGTTTTAAGTTTCAAACTTCTGATCGAACTCAGATTCCAGTTTGACCTTCAGATTCGAACAATGACTGGAGGTCATCTTATCCCGATTGGGTCCAATCTGTTGCCAACCCTATTTAGTAGGAGGTAATTGCGTCGACTATTGTGGAGCTGATTCAAGCAAAATCCTTTCAACAGAGTACATAAACAAACTCAACACACATGACACATTCAATAAGCCTTGTCATATACGAGTTTAGGCATTCATTAGCATGAATTATCGGCATTTACATTTAGAAATCCAATATTTACAGCATATAATCAATGGAACATCTGTGGGGGAGGCCAATCTCTGGAAGACGGACAAAGACATGGACGGTAATCCACAACCTCTATTTCTCTATTTTCTTTAATCAAGATACAGAATATAGTGCAACAACCAAAAACTCAGTAGCAGAGACCAAAAACTTCAACTTCTGAGACCAATACCTCCAAGCTACTATTCTTGTCCTCAGTCACCATCTAATTAGGCTTCAGTTCTTATGCACAGGGGAGGAGCAATTCAAATAGTCCACTCCACCTGGAATTTCTTGTAGGAAAAAAAACAATCTATTCACATTGTATAGCTCGCAGATGCCGCCACTCCCACCACTGCTATTACTAAATTCCTACTCCACTCTACTATAAATCAGTCGGCTCTCAATCTCAATATCTCCTTTGCCGTCCTCTGTCGAAAGTACGGCATATGCTCCTGCAAAACAAACCAACAAACTTAGATATACAAAGTCACAGTGTATACTGCATCATAATTCTCAGCTTCTCGACATCTCGATCAAGTATATAAGGGCCTGGGCTTTCTAAACATAAATCAACTGGGGTAGTTTTCAACGAATCAACTAATGCCAAGCAATTGCAATTTCAAGTATGATGGCTTTATTTTCATGCCCACCTGCCCAAAACACAGCCCTAGACCTCTGCTATAAAAATCAGCATATTTGATCATGAACATTCCGCAGTCGTGCCTGTTAATAGCACAAAAAATTAGTTAGGAGATATCAATAGCCAGATGGAACCTGCTGAACCCTATCAACCAGAAACTACAGTGTTCAATGGAAGTCAACCGTGATAACAGTTCAAGAGTAGTTATGACATAAAATATAACTGAAGCGGAATGCGATAGCCCATCAATTAAGGGAACGAGATCCTCTGTGCCCATAAACCTGTGCCAACCCTGTTCCAGGCGATCCCATCCACATAAGTATGTAGGATTCAGAGAAATGTGTGGTTGAGATTGCCCGTAACAGGGTTGGTATAGAGTTATGGGCACAGAGGATTTGATCCTCAATTAAGCATCATTTTGAAGATAATTTTTGTTATATGCATTTTGTAGACAATCTGATCCCTGGAAGGTAATCCTTTTATAATGTATCAACAGTAACTTAGATTTTTGCTAACATCATAATATGCTTAAATGAATGCTATATTACTATATTCTTTTCTTCAGTGTCAACAATACATACCAATTCTCCTGCTCGGGAAGGTCTTCAAGAAATTCTCGCTCCCAATTGCTTACATCAATGTTTTCCTGACTCTTATCCTTCACTTCTTCAACATAATATCTTGCCTGGAAAACACATATATGGTAATGATCAGTCGTAGCCACGTGATAATGAACTATCAATCAACCTTGTTCCGTGAATCTTTCCTTGCCAGTTTTGATAGTTTAGTTTTTTCTTCTACCCTTTGTGTCGAGTTTATATGTTCACATCTTTTACATTGAAATTCAAGCTCATCAAACTTAGCACTCAGTACAATGGAGCACGAAAATTTACAAAGTTTACAAACATGTAAGCCCAAGGCAATATATGAGAAACCCATTGCAATTGTTGAGGGGAATTTTACAAATTATAAAAACTTAGTCCCAAGCCCTGAGAAACTTTAAAATAGCTCAGACCTTCTCACATTTGTAGATTGAGTAAAAAGCCAAACAAAAAGATTGCACATACTGGTAGAATAAAGTTATATATTGTTATGTGATTTGATATTGGAAAAAGCAACCCCAATAGATGTTGGGGTAGACGGACACTAAGATGAATTAGGCCTACTAAGTCGTCACTACTGAACTAGAGAAGTCAAAAGGGAGTATAAAGAGTGTTTGCTTGAATCAAACCACAACACACCTGCAAAATGAAATGCTAAAACAAGAATGGAAATCATACCAGATGTTCCAACACCCTGGAGTCTTTCCCTTTCATTGAATCTAGATATTGGAATTTTCGATCCTTATTGTTAATGATTGCCAAACACCAATGTATCTCTCTGTGAACAGGGACAAATATCTGAGCAAAATACAATCATTGGGTTCAAGTACGAGCATAGTATCGCGTCATTTAAACAAAACAAACATAAGCCGGAAAGATGAAAACTAAAAAACATGAAGTGAACCATATTACTTTGTCACAATCAACCAAAAAGTATCCCAATTTCCTTTGCGTAGTCCATCTTTTGACAGCTTTATAGTCGTAGGTCTTCCCCCCACAAGTTAACTGCAGATTGACATCAAAGGTAAAAAAATTAAAAAATTGTCAAAAGAATAAATAGATTAAAAGAAATAATGGAAAGAGGCAACAAGTTAAAGAAATTTAATTTGAAAAATCACAGTAAAAGAAGAGCAACAAAAGATAAGAGATGAAACAAGAAAAGATAGAGATGATACAAGTCAATATTTAGTAACTATCCCACAAAATTTTTTCAAGAAAATTAGTGAGTAAAAGTGATGGAATTCAATGGGCATAAAGTGGACGGAACGCCATTTATCGGACTAGGATCCTCGCTAAAATTCAATGTTAAATTTCAAATAAATCAAAGTTCAGGTGTGATTTTGTACGTCTCTCAACAATTGATGAACTACTCTCTTGTAGGAAAGCATATTACTGTTTTGATCGGGCTAACGAAGAGCATTACTAGGGGCTTGGTTTGAGTCATTGAACACCTATCTCAAAGAAACCTACAAGATAGACAGCACAATTTAGAAACCAAAGACTAACACCTAGTGTAAATCAGAAACCAAAAACTACACATTAAAGCTTTACTTTGCAATGTTTTGATTAGCAATGCAATAAACCGGGGTAAGAAGGAAGAAGAGAAACAGATATCAGAAAGCCATCTGAAACTACTCTGACTACTAGAAAGACTAGATTGTCATCTTGAGAGACTAGCTTCTTTTCTCCAACTCTTGTGACTGTTAGAAAGACTTACAAAATCCAAAAAACCCGAACAGATAGATATAAGTGCATTTCAGGACATACTGTTTTTTAAGTAGAATAAGCATCCATTACTACAAGAGACAAGAACAGGGCCAACCTTTTTGTAAAAGAAAGTGTTAAAGAAATGACATTTCAAAAACTTATTTGGCTCTCTTTTCTCTCTTTCTTTCAGCAGCTCAAGGTATACATTTATGACCTGAAAACAATTAACATGTCAACATATCAGGAAAAAGCTAGGAAATCATAGGAATCAACATGGTCCAAATAAATAACCACCATATCTTGGATTCATGTGTCAGTTACTTGGCTACATGATACAAACTAAGGAAAATGATTCCATCCCAACCGTCACCTCATCATTCAACCACGAGCAAGGTGCAAGGCATTGTAGAATTTCTCCAGTGATATCAATATTTGAATTATCATGAGTGACTAGTAACCTCCTCCTGCAAGACCAAATATAGCTGATGTTAATTTAACAAGTAACAACAGCACCAATTTAGGCACCCAATTAACATGTTCGTCAAATCCTACCGATTGCTGGCTGAAAGGGCATGCTTTACCTCCTCCTCCTCCTCCTTGGTGAGGGCAGTAAAAGGTTCATGAGGTATCTCCTGAAAACCATCAATAGATTTTTCATTATTTGAAGTAACAGCAAATCACACTATCTCCATTTTCCAAAAAAAAAAAATTTACTTTCCTCACTTCTAAAACAAGAACTCTACAAAAAGGGTGGATAACCATAAACTACTCATGATGACTAACGAATTAATGCTATAGAGCAACCAATAACTACATTAAAATGCAGGAAAAGACAATTCACCTCCACCAATTTCTCCTCTGGTTTCTTCACAGGCCGTAACAGCTTAAGCAAACTCCACCTTTCCTCATTAAATTTAATCTCAAACGCCAAATCTAACAACCTTGTACTCCTCCTCCTTACACTCTCAAGCAATTTCTTATAAACCCCAACTCTTGATACATCCACTTCACGGTTCGATACCGACAAACCCGTAAAGTTCCTACCATTCTCAACCTCCATATTCCCATTCACAGTAACAACTGATCGTTCCTCAACACCCTTCACATCATTATCAACCCCGTCCACAAGTCTAAATCTCCCTGTCCTTCCACTTTCTTCAATAACCTCAATCTCTTCAATACTCGAATCCTCAGTGAGCACCTCCTTTCCAGGCTTTGGTGCCTCATAATCAACATCAACTACTTCCTTCTCTTTAACCAAATACCTAAATGCGCCAATTGCTTTTCTCTTGGCAAAATCCAACTTCTTACTCAAGAAATGACCCATATCATCACCACTTGACCTCTCTGCATCAATATGATCACTGGTTCTCGGCCTCGACAACCCAAACTTGAGCTTTCTACAAGGAGCATGAACTTCACGGCGGAACTTGGAGATCGACTCCGGATACCGGGAGATTCTAGAAGCCGTACTATTGGAGGAGCTCGGGGTTTTGTACGAAGTCTGACGCATTAGTGAGAATCTGAGCTTCTTCGGAACGTGATGAAAATCCGGAGAATCTGAAAACAGAAAGGAGTCCCGCTTTCGGTTGCTGGTTATAGCACCCATTTTGAGACAAACCCAAAGCTCAAAACCAACCCATAACCTTCTAACTGGCTACTCTGAAATCCAAAATTCGAACACATGTACTTTTGAATGAAAACTGACATTCAATCAATTTCAGGAAATTAGGGAATACTTTCAGTAGTCATAAACTGACATTCAATCAATTTCAGGAAATTAGGGAATACTTTCAGGAGTGATAAACCCTTGAGTAGCAATTTGGGCGGGCTTAATTAGGGTTTTGTTAGAGAGGATACGCTACTTCAATTTCGATTTCAGAGCATAATCTGTCGTTGATTTTAAATGGAAGAAAAGGGAGGGACTTTCCGGGAAAATTTATTAGTTTCCGAGAAAAATAAGTGCTTGTTTTGTTTGTTCCCAAATTGAAATCGACACACTATCGATTGTTGAACTGAAATTTATACCTTAAATAAAATAAGCAATTTAAATTTAAATTAGTATTAAATTATTATAAACTTGATTTTAAATTAAATATAATTAAAAATATAATTACTAAAAATATAACTGAAAGATTAAATATAATTATTAAAGGAAATTAAACTAAAAATTAATTAGTTTAAAATTTTCAATATTACTTAGGGGTAGGGCTAAATTCTTAATTTATTATAAAAAAAATTTTCCATCCATGAAAAGAGAGAGAAAAAATGAGGAGTGCTAGATATGGAATAGGGGGGTGGGAGTGGCGGGGCCACCCCGCCACTTCCAGCTCCTCCCAAGCACTCTCAGCTCCTCCTTTATACCTTCTATAATTACTTACATTCATAATCCTAAAAAAAATTAATTTTCTTAAAAATTTTGAAAAAATTTTGACAAAAATATACCATGAATATTAATTTTTTCGATAATATATATTTAATTATTGACAAAAAACATATAATTAAATTGTTGAGTATTATTT
>JAOSBO010000211.1:50898765-50910911 GCA_027563915.1 Erythroxylum rotundifolium | reverse complement strand
GCTTAAACCCCTAACCAGTTTACCATGTCTACTAGTTATGGGATTGTAACTCAAGCTACTACTTACATTTCATGCTGTCATCATATTTATCATAAAAAACTCTTCCACTCGTTATCATGTACATGCATCTTTTTTCTCTCTTGCAGATGCTTTCTATTATTGCGATTATACTGGAAACTCTGCACACATATACTACCCTACGTAAAGAGGCCCTGTGTAATTCTTTTAGAAAGCTAACTTCTACTAGTTTGAGTCAAAGTACATGAAAAATGTTACACTAACAACACAAAGGCCTTTCATATAGACTTTCAAGGCTTCCCGTCTCGCCATTCGAAATGTGGTGTTTGTTACTAAGAACAAACGAAAGCTGCACGTTTAAAGAAAAAAACACTTTTCCTTTTAAGCACAAGTTGGTGTCAGTGGTGTTGTCTAGATGGATGCACATGAGACTCCGTTGGTTATACTACGCATAAACTCTAGGTATGCAACTGAAAGATGCACAAGTTCAGGCAATAAAACTCTAGCATACAAGCTTATCATAAACAACTTTCCTACCTCAAATCCTTCAAGGCCCTCGTCAATTAGAGAATAACATGAAATTTAAGATCAGGTTTTTGATCCACTTGCTATTTTAAGAGAAGTACCTGAAAGCATAGAAAATTGATGAAGTAAAAAAGGAAGAATGATTATTACAGTCAACTTCATATATTTGTATTTCATAATAAATTCATCAACAACAATGCCAAGCGTTTCAATTTTCACAACATAAATATGTACCTAATCACATGTAAAGGTAAGCATTCAGATGCCTCCTTATGAGTCCCTGTAATTACTCTCTTTTTCACAAATAAACCCCAGACAAAATGTGGGGGGAACAAGAAAAGCTTCAAATTTCCTACTAGATAAATTGGAAGCTTGTTCCCAGATTTAAGAAAATCAGGAAAAAATGATAAGATATGAAGATGCAGCCCACGGAGAAGAGGAACAGTGTATGACTTTTTTCTTTTTTGGTTTTTGGAAAAGAGGGGAGCATAAATAAACACAACAAGCTCCACAAGAATTGGGGACGTGGAAGCAAAGTTTGCCTAAGGGAACTGCAGATCCTCTCATGATTATTCAAAAGGAAGGCGGAAGGCTATATGGGTTTGCTAGACCTTTTGAAGGTTGACCAGAGCTTATTCATTATATGAACACGGAAACTATTGGAACTATGGTGTGCTAGACCTGAGTTGTGGAATCATCATAGCTGGGAAACAAAGTCTTCTATTTGTGGGCTAGAACAAAAAAAGTATGATGTCATGAATTTGATTCAAAGAGAAATGGAAGGCAGTTGTTTGATCTGATTCCTTAACTTGATGAGTGAGCCTCTGTGCTACTGCTGCTTGCACCAGTAGACGGGCCAGTACTATGGCCAGACTTTTGCACACTTGTCTGGGAAACAGTTCCACTCTGTGAGAAAACTGAACCAACTGAAACACTTGAAGTGCTTATCGATGAAGACATTCTAGTTGAACTGGAGTCCTTGCCGTATCCTCCTGAGGGGAGTTCAGGTCGCAACTCTGAAGATGAGGATGATGGGGCTAGGGTACCAATGGATGAGCCCACAGGATAGGGTGCGACCGGCATGTCAGCAAGAGAAGATGCAGATGGACTGTAACTGAGAGTTCCTCGCACTGGGTGATCAAATTTGCATGTATGCCCAAACTTGCAGTGGCCACGTTGTGTATAATGCGTGCAGGGTGGTGCATCCTGATTAAGATGAAGAAATCAAAACAGACATTAACTTAAAAGGAAGAGAGAGAGAGAGAGAGAGAGAGGAGTATGCCAAACACTGACAATTCTCAAAAAGCATTTTTCACACCTCCACAAGAATATGCTTTATGGGAAGAGAGAGAGAGAGAAAGAGGGTGAGAGTCAAAACCGTCTGCTACCTCATGTTGCAGAGCTTACCTTTCTTAAGAAGTTCACAAAGTTACTACACATTCACTTGAGAGAGATCAGAAAAGCGTTTGGGTACAGGATCCGAAGAAATATGATTCCGCCATAGGACAAATAATATATTACATACCAATTGTCAAATTATTGAAGTGCATCCCTATTTCTATTTCCTTGAGGTTATATGAACAAACATTTTTAACACCTAAGACAGCTAATTTACAAATAAAGGCCTTTAATCATATCATAAGGACAACTTCCATTGTGGCTCTATCTCAAAGATGAAAATTCCCAACTCATTAATTAGAAAATATTAGATCCCCTGATAAATCAGTGAAAAGTTGAAGCAAAAGATGGAAAAGCAAAATATAGCTACTTCAGCTAATAAAGACGACAAACACATATGAATACATATGACATTTGCCAGAAGTAAAATATAAGAAAACATAAACACAGGGCATCGTTTCTCGATGAATTAAATTTATCGCAAAGGCAATCTACATGAAATCTCAACTTTTAATGATCCACATTCTGCGAAGGCAATCTACATGAAATCTCAACTTTTAATGATCAATCAATATGCCTTTAACAACGAAAGAAAATCATAGAAGAAACCCTTAAAAGCAGATAAAATTGGAATATGAAAGAGTTCCTTAACTGACTTCCATATCAAAGAAACGAAAACGTTTTTTCAATTCTTAAATAGGACAGGTGAGATTAGAACTTGTACTTACTCACAAGGGAACACTTACTAATCTAGTGTCCTCAATTACCAAGTGAACAATAAATCGAAAACTACAAGTGTTGAATGCACAAACCGTTAACAAACTACAAAATCTCCCATCAACTGTTTGAATGATATTTTCTAAACAATAAAAGCCTTTCTTGAATAAAATGCAAGAGGCTTCATGCATCAACCATAAAAACCATTAAAAGAACTAGAATGCAGCTGCAAGAAAAGCATAGAAAAATGTTAGAAGGTAACAGCCAAACAGGCAACAAAGTAAGCGTTCACCGAAAAAGAAGAAGAGACAACTAATAGCACATTGGAAGTTGAATAGCTTTATAAACTGTATCATTCATCAAAACCTTAATCAAGCAAAACTGTCTTCTCTAAGAGGTAAAAAAAGAACATGGTCTCTAAAAGAGCACACAGATTACATACTAAAACATTACACACGAAGAAAAACATGTACTGTTGACAGCTGTATATTCCTAATCTTGCAGGTTAAGTTTTAGTGCATTCCTAGTTTAGTGGGATTTCCATGTATAGGACCTAATTTAGAGAGATCATTCCTGTACATTCTATTTTCCTTTCCTAGAATTCCTTTACATAGGACTGCTGTAAATCACAAAAATATATGAGAGAGCCTTTTATTTCTCTCCCATCTTCCTCCTATTATTTCAATGAAGTATCAGAGCTCATGCTCTAAACTGCTGTCACTTTAATTCTCATATTTAAAGCCGACTGCAGCCTTTCCCTCCTATAGGGCATAAATTTGCTGCCTTTTCTCTCAACTGATAAATACAGTGTTCATCTTGGAAAAAGTTGGCAGAAGAAAAAAATTCTGGAGTCAAATTTGGATCTCTAGCTGAAAATCCTTCTCTGCAAATCAGTACATTAAAGATAGCTGGAACCAATTACCTTGCTTGGTCCAGGTCTTGTTTATTGTAAATTCAAGCTCAGGGTTTGCATGGATATGTTGTAGGAGATAAGCCAAAGCCAGCCACTGGTGATCAAAACACTCACTCAATGGGAATCAGAAAACTCCCTTGTCATGTCAAGGTTACTCAACTAGATGCAACCGCAGATTGCTTAAGGCTATTTGCTATTCAACACTGCACAAAAGATTTGAAGTGCAGCTTCTCAGACCTATTCTAAAGAGGGTAATGATGCTTAGATCTATGAGATACGAAATTAAGATATATGAGACTAAACAAGGAGACATGACCATAGCACGATATTTTGCTGAATCAAGTGGTCTATGGCAAGAATTAGACTATTATCAAGATTTGCAGCCTGCGTGTCCACATGATGCTAGTTAAATTTCAGATGTTGATAGAGAAGGAACGGGTCTATGATGCTGGACTGAATATGGAATATTACCAGAAACAGGTACAAGTCCTGGGTAAGGTTCCTTTTCCCTCCGTAAGACAGGCTTACTCTTACATTCAACAAGAAGAAAGCCGAAGGAATGTCATGATACATGCAAATTCCATAGAAAAAGCAGGCTACTTGCCAACAAAACTCGTGAATCAGAGAAAGGAAGTGACCAGGTCCATCAAATAAAGATCACTTGAAATATGATTATTGTGGTAAACAAGGCATCTAAACAGAGCTTCTGGAAACTTCACGGTCGACCAACCAGAGGATGTGGAAGTAAACAAATAGGTTCCATTAGGCCACAAGCAAACATGCCAGAGACTATAGATGCATCTGTATCTGAAGAAACAACAATTGTTGGTGGTCTTTCCAAGGAAGAAGTGCAAATTCTATGACATCTTTTGTCTCGGCTTGACTCACATTCAACTGTTGCTTCTTCTAATTTTCCAAATCAGGTGCTGCTTTTCTTGCTAATTCTGAAACTCATAATAATCCATGGGTTATAGATTCTAGAACATCAGACCAATTGACAGGCTCTTACAATAAATTTTCAAATTACACTCCATGTTCAGGCAAAGATAAAATCCGTAATGCATAAGGTTCTTTATCTCCAATATCTGGAAACAGGTTCTGTTAATTGTACTCCTTCCATTAAACTATCATCAGTTCTTCATCTCTCTAATTTTCCTAATAATCTGTTATCTGTTAGTTCCCTTACCAATGAACTGAATTGTAAAGTAGAATTCTATCCTACTTATCATGCATTTCAGGAAATGAGCATACGGAAGCGATTGGCTATGGTAGACTGCAACATGGTTTGGATGTGCTAGATAGGAGTAGTTACTCATTGCTATCTTCTAAGACTCAAGCCATGATAGGAGATTCAATGTTCCTTTTATGAATATTCACTCTGATGTATGGGGTCCTATTCAAACAGTTTCCTTGTCTGGTTGCAGATAGTTGGTCACCTTTATAGACTGTTTTACTACAACGACATGGGTTTACTTGTTGTGAGCTAAGAATGAGGTATTTTCTTGTTTTATATCTTTCCATAAAATGATTTGCACATAATTTGATGCTAAGGTTGAGATTTTGAGGACTGATAATGGCACAGAGTACATGGAAGGGTTTGTTCGTGACTATCTTGATTCATATGGAATACTGCACTTGACTAGTTGTGTTAATAAAAGTGCCCAAAATGGAGTTTATGAAAGAAAGAATAGACACTTATTAAAAGTGGCTAAAGCCCTCATGTTCACTATGAATGTCCCAAAAGTATAGCAGGATAATGCAGTACTTTCCGCTGCATATCTTATTAATAGAATGCCAGAAAGCTTTAAAAGTCCTTTGGAAATGTTGTAAGGTACAAGTTCTTACACTGTACCTCCTAAAGTTTTTGGATTTGTATGTTTTGTTCACACGAAAAAAGCAAGCAAATTATATCCACGTGCTTTTAAATGTGTGTTTGTTGGGTACTGTGCAACTCGAAAAGGTTACAATGTTATCATCCACCAACTCAAAAATTTTTTTTGAGAGGATATATGTCACCTTTAGGGAATTAGAGCCCTATTTTTCTCCATCCCAATCCCCTATTCAGGGGGAGAAAAAGGAAGAAGAGGAGTCACCAAATCATAGTGTGCCTATGCAGAATTTTAATCCAATCATTAGTAGTGGGAGTGAAAAACTTAAAGATGGAATGCATGATTAGTCAGATTTGAAAACATATAGTCGAAGAAAACATGTAGATAAAGCTATTGAGCATGTTCTACCTAGTCAAACGTCTACTCTGAATTCAGCTCATGTGCAATCATCCGGTGAGTCTCCTTCATCTCTTAAGCCTTCTAACTCTAATTCTGTTACTGATGATCTTGATGTCCATATTGCCGTTAGAGAAGGTGTTCACACTTGCATTAAACACCTTATATTTAACATTGTTTCATAGATTCACTTCTCCTTCCTATAGAAACTTTGTATTGTTGTTGTCATCTGTTTCTAGAACATAGGATTGGCAGAAAGGTCTTAGTGAACCTAAATGGAATGATGCCATGGTTGATTAAATGGAAGCTTTGACAAAAAACAAAATGTGGAAACTTGTTACTCTTCCATCAGGAAAGAGAGCAGTATGTTGCAAATGGATGTCCACGGACAAAGATGAACACAATTAGAATTCTTGTGTCTTGTGCAGCTAATATTGGCTGGGATTTACAACAGCTTGATGTCAAAAATGCATTTTTGCATGGGGAGTTAAAAGAAGTCTATATGGAAATTTGCCCCCGGATTTAACGCAAAGAAAACTGAAGGAAAGGCTTGTCTATTGAAAAAGGCACTATATGACTTAAATCAGTCTCTTAGGGCATGGTTTGATAGGGTCAGGAAAACCATGAGCCGTTTTGGGTATCATCAAAGCAATGCTGATCATACCTTGTTTATCAAAGACTGCACTGGTAAGATCACAATACTTATCGTCTATGTTGATGATACAATACTAACGGGGGTAATATGGACAAAATGATTCAGTTGAAAAGATACCTAGCCCAAGAATTTGAGATTAAAGACTTGGGCAAGCTGCACTATTTCCTTGAAATTGAAGTTGCCTGATCTGATAAAGGAAAAATTAACTCCTAGAGGAAATATGTTTCAGATCTTGAGCAACTATCATGCTAGGTTGCAAACCAGTAGATTCTCCTATTGAAGCTAATCATAAATTAGGAGGAGCTGGTAAATTTGCTGAAATTGGTAGATATTAACGACTAGTTGATTTATCTCTCCCACACCAAACCTGATATAGCATATTCTGTAAATGTGGTGAGTCAGTGTATGTATGATCCTCGAGAGTGTAGATGTTGTACTTTGTATTTTAAGGTACTTAAAATCTGCACTAGGAAAAGGGTTACTCTTCTCTAAACATGGCCACCTAAAAATTTAAGAATTCACAAATGCGGATTAGGTAGGATGTCCTGATGATAGAAGGTCTACTTCTAGCTATTGCACATTTATAGGTGGTAATTTAGTTACTTGAAGGAGTAAAAACAAGCTGTTGTAGCAAGATCAAGTGCAGAAGTTGAATATAGAGTAATGGACCATGGTGTGTGTGAGGTGTTATGGCTTCAGAAATTAATGCATGAACTATAGTTGTTGGATGGAAAATTTTTTTCCTTATACTGTGATAACAAGGCTGTCATTAGCATTGCTCACAATCAAATTCAACGTGACAGGACAAAACATATTTGAAATTGATCGACATTTCATCAAGGAAAAGATAAGCTGTGGAACTCTGAACATTTCTCAAGTATCTTCAGAAAATCAATTGGCTGATATTTTTACTAAGGGACTTGGCAGTAAGACAATTTCCTGTCTCAGTTTGGAAGTCGGGCATGCAAGATATCTATACACCAACTTAAGGGAGACGGTTGACAATTTTATATTCCTAATTTTGCGGGTTAAGTTTTGGAGTATTCCCAGTTTACTGGGATTTCCTTGAAAAGGACCTAGTTTATGGAGATTATTCCTGTATATTCTATTTTCCTTTTCCAGAATTCTTGTAAATATAGGACTGTTGTAAATGAAAAAATATATGACAGTTAATTTTCTCTTCTATCTTCCTCTTATTATTTCAACATATTCCAGAGATGAAATTATTAAAATAGTACGAGTTTCAAGAACTCTAATTATAATATAAGTTCAGGCAAGCATGCCTATGTCAAAAATAGAATTTAGAGGCCACAAATTATTGCCTTCTACAAGGTTGGAATAAGAGATATAAATTAGCTCAACCAGATATTGTTCCACAAAGTTTAACTGCTGGGAAACTGTCAGTAACATCACAACAGACCAACTTAAACTATTGTTTGAAATTCAATTATGGAATATGCATGAACTTTAGGGATTAAAAAATTGAATGAAGGAAACATGGCATGTAGTGGTGTTAGGCTGCAATCAATACCTTTCCCTCCCAAGAAAAGCAACCACCGAATATCAAAAGAGAACAATCAAATCGAGGAACTAGACCTAGGAAGCAAGAAAATGGAAAGAATGAAAACCCTCCCAGGTATTGAATACTGTAAGAACTGCTCACATATTTTGTCTATTGTATTAAAAGAGTAATATTTATTAGTTCAAATTGATAATGTGTACACTCTCCATTCTGTAAAATTGAAATGCTGCAACCACATAAATTGTTTGAAAAAGGCAAGATCGATGGCATGTGCAGAAAATAGTAAAAGAGCATCCAGTGTCGTAATATCAGAAATCTGAGCGTTGCACAGCAAGAATGGAACGCAATAAAGAATTTTTACAAATAATAATCAAAAAGATTTGGCATAAGAGGACATTTACATGTGAGCACCCACATATTAAAAGCAATTACCAGGTCACTTCCTCCCAAATGTTTTTCAAATTGTTAAGAAGATTTAAGCTTCAACAAACATGCAACAGCTTACTACCCATCAAAACCTTTGGAGAGATAGAAGCTTAAACAATGCCAATAAGAAAACAGCAATATACTTCATGCATTAGATGATATTTAATAAGCCATCAGAGATTATTTGATCATTTTTTGACTCACATGATAGTGAAATTAAAACACTGAACACATCACAACACAAAGGATTCAGAATATGCTTACTGGACGTAAAGGAAGACCCATAGGACTAAGGGCCACGTTTGTTTTTGGTGTAATCAATTCTGGTGGATGATGATATTTACAAGAGGATCCAAATCTACAATCACCAGTTTTCAAGTAATACTGGCATTCTTGTTGACCAGGTCTGTCTGGAAATGAGTGTTTCTTTTGGCTACTGCTTGCAGTACCAACTGAAGTAGGTGCTGGCTGATAAGTTCCTGTGTAGGCAGGTGCTGTAGGAGATAGTTGTGTTACCCCATAGACCGAATTCGAGCCTCCCATAGGCTGAGTATTAGGAGAAGCTCCCAGACTTACAGGTGTCTGCACAAGAATCACAGTTCAAATGAAAATATTTAGGGAGAATGCCACAAATCTTCTGAAAAATAAAGGAAGGTTTCACTGAATTACCGGGTAAGGACTCCAATTTGGATAGGGAACTACACCAGGAGAAACCAGCATAGGACCATAAGGTCCCTGTACATAGCCATGCATGAAAGGTGACCTTGCAACTACTACACCATACTGCTGAGATGACGGACCAGATGGAGGCTGCATCGTTGAGTACAATGGAGGTCCTGGTAAAGGAGTGGGTGCATTTGCAACAGGTGGAGCCAATGATTGTAGTGGAACTTGAACATTAGTTGGTTGTGGATGATGAAATTTACAGGTTGCACCATACTTACAGTGTCCTGTTTTTATATAGTATGTACACTCCTTTTCACCCTGTGACCAATTAAACATCCAATGTTTCAGATTCAAAAACATGTAGCAAATGTGAGAAAGAAATTTCAAGAAACAATACGTCAATGATAAGGAAAAATACACAAGTACCGGACGTAGGGGGTATCCATAATAATTTAGTGCAATGGGACTTGCAGAACCAGCTCCCAGCTTTGGGTGGTCGTACTTGCAGGAAGCACCAAATTTACATGTTCTTGTCCTCATATAATACTGCAAAATCAAGCCAGAAACAGCATAGCTACAATCACTAAAATTCCAGAAACATCAACTATAACGAAAAGCTGACCTGCACATTGTTCACGTATCAATCAAGCATTTTCATTAACAACTTGCAAAAGTATCAAATGGATTAACCTGGCAAAAAGGCTGGCCAGCACGCTCTGGATACTCTTCTCCAGCTGCTGTTGCTCCCATCACCTGATCATCATCACCATTCAGAATTAAGCAATAAGCACAATTATACCGAACACATAGCACAAACACACACACACGCAGATCTTACTACACTAACACCTACGTACTAAATAAAACCATTCCACACTAACTTCAAAATTCAACCATCCAAACTCCATTAAAAAAACCACAAGATCACAACAATTAGAACCATAAAGCCTCCAAAACCCACAAACTGGACTGAAACCAAACAAAATTACCGCGCTGCGGTCGCGTGGATGATTGAACCGACACCTTGACCCGTACCCACAAAACCCGGTCCTCAAGTAGTAGAGACAATCGGCCTCGTCGGGTCGTTCCGGGTACCCGGATTCCCCTTCACCCACCCGCCAAACAGGCTCTACATTCACACCAAAACAAACATAAAAAGATCATATCAACCACTCTACACCAACATTCAACGAACCTTTAAACAAGAACATAACTCGCAAAATGTAGGTTAAATAAACGAAACTCACCTTCGTGCCCCGTTTCCGGCACCGGAGCCGTCCATTCCGGTGATGGATCGGACTCCGACCCCTCCTGGATCCGACGGTACCGGTCCATCCCGAAATTCTCCGAACGGAACCGGAGTCTGCTTCTCCGATCAGCTGGATACCTCTACCTGTCTGTGTATGCCTTTGTAGAGAGAGATAAACGAAGCGACAAGCGAGAACGAAAGAAACAGCGATCGAGAAAAACTATGAAAATAAAATAAATAAATAAAATATCATATTTGTTATTATTATTATTCGTTTTTTTTTTAATTTTTTCAACTCATAAGACAAAGACATAAGAGTGTTTGCTTTGGCTTTTCGAAGGGAAGTGATAGTTTTGATCTTTCGCTTCTTCTCTTCTATGGTGGTTTATATACGCGCCAAACAACCCCCTACTTAGTTTGATGTAATGGCTCCGTACGGTCGGTTTGTTTTGATTTAAAAATTAACAAATTAAGTTTTATTGTAATTTATTAAATTTCGATTTTTTAAATTTATCTTTTTTCAAATAAAAATTAATTATTATGTATTAAATGTGCGTTAAAGTATTGTCCTTTTTTTCCCTCTTAATTCATTACTACAACGCACTTTTTGGTCATTTGAATGACGGTGATGCCCCCCAGGTTCTTTGGGAATGTGGCGCGAACACTTTTGCGTAGGGATATTACGGTAAAACTGATCAAATAGGCATAAGGGTTTGATCTGTAGGGGTACCTTTACTCTTCCCACTTCAATTACTTAATTTAATTTAGTTTACTTCAATTTAATAATGTAAATATCATATTAATTAATTATATTTAAAATAATGTTATTTTATTTTAAATATATAATTTAAAAATTAAAGTTTAATTCAATTATAATGAATACTTAAATTTTAAAAAACTATTGGTCAAAAATAAAAATATAAAAAGAAATAATATGATTGTTATTTAATTTTAAAAAATATTTTATCGAGATAATATTTTATTATTTAATATATATATTTTAAGAATTTCAAGTAATTAAAAATATTTTCACTATTACATGGAGTGAAGTGAAAGAGAAGGCGGTGACTCGTGTGATGTGACATGACAAAAGGGCATCAAGGTAGAGCACCAATAGGAACCAGAGGAGATTTTGTGACCTTTTTATATTTTAAAATATTAATTGAAAATGGAATAAATATTATTTTAAATGTAGTAATTCGTTGAAAATTTCTGGATTTAATACAAAGTCATCTTAATTATATATTAACTTTCCTTTTCTTTCTTATCAATTTATAATTTATCATTATAAATTTTTTAAAAAAGTGTGAATATCTTTTTTAATAATTTATATTTATATCTGTACTATTTAATATTTTATTTTATTTATGTAATTAGAAATTAATATTTATTATAATAAAGTGATATTATTTGATATATAATAAAACGATGATAAGAATAAAAAATATAATTCTTATTTTTAAAAAGAATGATAATTTAGTCCAATTTTTCAAAGAACAAAATAATATTATTTTAATGTTAAATATTAATTAAAATTTACCGTTGATTAAAATTATATTTTATAAAAATTAAAATTGAAATTAATTAAAAAGGTAAATAAATGAACACCTCATTTTAATTCATTAAAAGTTGACAACAAGACTAGATAATGGAGTTGGTAATTACAGCCAAAATTAGGGCTTTTACTTTTCTCAAAGCGGTAACGTTTTTCCCACTACAGACAAATTTTGGTAATTGCGTGTATTTTTTCACTCGGGAAGTTAGGACTTATGAGGTTGACAGTAGATAAAGATACTCGCCTGTGCTCTTTGCTTTTCGAAATGACCAACCAA
>JAOSBO010000211.1:50768632-50780909 GCA_027563915.1 Erythroxylum rotundifolium | reverse complement strand
TTAACTAATAGCAAATACAAGAGCAAAATGTCATCGCTCAAAGTCCAACAAGTCTTTATGCCTAATCTCAACTAGGAATGTCAATTTTAGTTTGGCCTGCGTTGACCAATCACAGGTGGGCCACAGGACAAAATTATTTTGCCTGACCGAGCCAAGGGTAGGTAACGTCAAAAATGACGTCTTTTTTGACAATTTTATAAAAATATATATATAAGATGGGCCTGGTTGACTATGGGCCATCGGACTACCACCTCGAGCTCGACCCGACCCATTTATATCCCTCATCTCAACACTATATGATAACGAATATCTTCAATAGCCACAATCATATCTCCAAAAGGTGGCTGTGAATGTTATATTTGTTGATATATGCCTTATAGTCAATCGATTAATTATAGCTTAGCAACAAAATTATTTAAAGAAAATTATTTATCTTATATATATTTAGATGTATATATGATAAGGTCTATGAGATAAAATATATATTACATAAGAAATTATGAAGAAATCATAATTATGAGATTTATATTGTATTAATATATTATCCCTAAATTGTTTCTAATTATTATTTTATTAAGACTTGCATTAATAGAATGTAGAAAAGATTACCGTATATTATATTTTTCTTTATGTAGTAAAGTATGAAGATTTCGTAAGCATTCTTTAAACTTGCAGGAAAACATCAAGATATTCCTCTGGAAATGTATAAAAGGAGTCCTTTGGACGAACTCGGAACGATTCAGGAGAGGAATTGTAGCATCGCCTAACTGTCACTTATGTGATAGACCTGAAACGATGTTACACGTGTTGAGAGACTATTATCAGAGCAAACAGACATGGAAGGACCTTAAAATGGGTCTCCCAACCAATTTCTGGAATCAGCAGTCAGTTGGAGACTGGATTTACTCTAATATAATTCCTAATGGCTTGCAGGACGGACCTAAATGACAAATCTTCTTTGCAATGGGCTGCTGGAAAATTTGGGGCGTAAGGAATAATGAAATATTCCAAGGGAGATCCACATCTGGAAGTGAGCTACCATCCCAAATCAAAGCAGCAACTGACGAGGTACTTTGGGTTTTCAATTTCAACAGTCAAGGACACAAAAGAAGGACTAGCGTAGCGAAGAATGTAACTGAGCCAAACCGACATCCACCTGGGCAACCATCTGCAAACGGAGTTCCAATCCTCACGACGGATGCTGCAATCAATAGAGTGACAGGCTTAGCGTCAACAGCTAGAGTTATCAAGAACAACAATGCCAACTGGATCGTGGGCTTTACCAAAAGAATTGGGCGCTGCTCCCATTAATTACAGAGCTGTGGACAATCCATCTTGGCATAACACTAGCATGGGATCAAGGTTTTCGCACAATCCATGTTCAATCGGATAGCAAGGACGCGATAAATTTAATATCAGAAGAGGAAGGAGACTTACCAATTCCACGAATTGCAGAAATGATCAAACAACAAATCTAGTACTCGGACTCCATTACGCTCACCTTCATTCCTAGAGAGGCAAATTTCAAGGTAGATTTAATGGCCAAAATGGGCATCTCCAATATGACGCCGGCGCTACAATCAAGCGCAGATCCACCTGATCGAGGAAATTTCTCTGGAACTGAGCTAAGTCACCAGAATCATAGGCACATCCCTAATCGTTCTTCAGCACCCGTCTTCACCCCTCCTTCTACCCTTCACATCGCGACTTCAGATGGGGTCAGTTCGACACAAATCAACACCTCAGTTCAAGAAGGCAGGGATCCCTTGTTTTTGTCGATGAATGCTCATGGTGGCCACGAGATGAGATTAACGGAGAGAAATGAAGTATTCTGTTATGAACGGTGGGCGTTCCACATCAGATGCCACGGGGACCAATGATGTTGCAGCTACACAAGCACTTAGAAGGAGCAGTCACACACAGACACGCCCTCGTAGATTGGATGATTAAGCAGCAGAATCGCAGAGGCACAGAAAGCGTGACAAAAGAAGGCATATAAGCCAAAAACGATTAGGCAAAGGACAAGGAATGTTTTTACTAGAATCATCTATTTTCTCTCCCCTTTCTTTTGGATGTTTTCTTTTCCCTTCTTGTAACGTGGTTTCCTGGCAACCCTGAATGTCAGTGATTTGAAGGATATTTTCGTTTTCCTTTCTGCTATTGTGTTCTTACGTTCCATTGGTGCTTTCATTGAGCTTTGTTTAGATGGCAAAGTACCAAACCCGTTTTCACACCCTCGATGCTGATGTTACCAGTATCAAAGAAGCTCAAACAAAACTTCAAGCTGATGTAGCCTCATTGTCCACTTCGCTCGTCGATCAAGCCAAGCTTTTCGCAGAACAACAGGAGTTGTTAAAGCAGTTGTTCCATCGCACCTCCCCCCTGCCTTCGTCCCCAGATATAGGCGAAACTTCCACTGTTCGTTTTGGTTCAGTTGTCATGACTACCACGGGAGGTACTGGTCCTCAACCCCTCCGTCACAAACTTGCCTCAGTGGAGCTGCCACGCTTTGATGGGTCTCATGCTGAGAGATGGTTGTTTCATGCTGGTAGATATTTTGATTTCTATAACATTCGTGATGAAGATAGATTGAACATTGCATCATTTTATCTGGATGGAGATGCTTCAGATTAGTTTCACTGGATACATCGTAATAAGCAGTTATCTGGGTGGACTCTTTTTCACGGAAGCCCTCTTACAGCGCTTTCGCTCGACTGATTTGGAGACACCTAAAGGCCAGTTGGCCAAGCTTCGCCAACTGTCGACGATGGAAGAATACCGATCTCGCTTCCAGAACATGATGAATCGCACCATGATCTTGCCCTCCCTCTTCGTTGTCCGCTGCTTTATTTCCGGCCTTTGGGAAGACATCAAAGCTGCAATTTTATTAACTGAGCCCACCACTTTTGAGGAGGCAGTCTGTTGGGCCATACTTCAAGAGAAACGAATGATGAATGAGCGTGGGTCACTTAAACCCACCTTGGGTTGTTCTACAGGCCTCCTTCCTACGCCTAAAACTTCGAGCCCTTCAGTTATTGCATCTCCACCAGCTCCATCCATGACTTTGGCTTCTGGTACAAAGCTTCCTGTTCGTCGCCTCACACCTGCAAAAGCAGCTCAGCGACACAAACAAGGTTTATGCTATTACTGTGATGATAAATATACGTGAGATAACAAGTGTTCTAATCTTCCGCAACTTTTACTGCTCAATGATGAGGATCAGGCATTCTCACCTAAGTCTCCACCAGTTATGGACACTCCATTAGTGGAGGATGAACCCACACTAGATGGGACCTCCCCACCCACTGCGGTTTCGCACTTAGCAATATCTGGTGACCCTTCCCCTAACACCATTCGATTTGTTGGCTCAGTCTTCGGTTCAGCTGTACACGTCTTGCTTGATGGGGGGAGTATCCATAGTTTCATCCAATCTCGCGTTGCTAAGTTCCTTCATCTTCTTATTGAACCCACTGCTAGTTTCGGAGTGTTAGTGGGTAATGGAGAAAAACTGACCTACAGTGGAATCGTTCGCCAGGTTCCAATTTGCATTCAGCAGCACACTATTTATATTGATTTATTTGTTCTGTCGCTACAGGGCTGCGATTTTGTGCGAGGTGTTTCTTGGTTTGCCACACTGGGCCCAGTACTTACGAATTATCGTTCTTCCAGTTTTGAATTTAAGTCAGGGAACGTCACTATTCGTTGGAAGGGAGATTTGTCTTTATTGGCTCACCCTGCCTTTCTTCATGCCTTGCGAAGAATTCAGCTCTCTGATTCTTCCATGATTTTCTACCGCTTGGAACTTTCTCATCCAGAAACCGAACATGCTATGGCCCACTCAGAAGCACATCCTGTTGACTTGCAGAAAGTTTTAGATGATTTTGTTGATGTCTTTCAAAAGCCAAGCGGCTTGCCACCATCGCGTTCGCAAGAGCATGTGATTCCTCTTTCCCCTACCACACCTCCTATTAATGTCAAGCCCTATAGATACCCTCATTATCAGAAGCAGGGGATAGAAAAGTTGGTTACAGAGATCTTACATGAGGGTATAATCAGACCTAGCACCAATCCTTTTTCTTCCCCCAGTTTTGTTAGTTCGCAAAAAGGATGGTTCTTGGAGGTTTTGCGCGGACTACCACGCCCTCAATGCCGTCACTATACGTGACCATTTTCCTATTACGTCTATTGACAAATTGTTTGATGAGCTTCATGGTGCTTGCTTTTTCTCGAAACTTGATTTATTGGTTAGGTATCACCAAATCAAAGTCAAGCCATCAAATGTCTTCTTAGACAGCATTTCGCACTCACGATGGTCACTATGAATTTCTGGTTATGCCTTTTGGTTTAACCAACGCCCCATCTACCTTTCAATCATTGATGAATGATATATTCAGACCCTTTCTCCATAAGTTTGTTCTGGTGTTCTTCGATGATATACTCATCTACAGTCCAACGTGGCGATCCCATTTGGATAATTTACGAGTTGTACTGCAGCTGTTACGTGACCATCATTTGGTGGCGAAGTTCTCCAAGTGTTTATTTGGGTAGCAACAAATTGGCTATCTCGGACACATGATCTCTAGAGAAGGGGTGGCGGTAGATCCGGATAAGATCAAGGCTATCCAATCTTGGCCTGAGTCGAAATCTGTTAAAGATGTTAGAAGTTTTTTTGGCCTCATCGAATATTATCGTCGATTTATTTGTAATTATGCTCATATTGTAGGGGCACTGTCTTATTTGTTACGAAAAGACAATTTCCATTGGGATTCCTCCATGCATAAGGCTTTTGACACTCTTAAAAGCTTATTTGCGTCCGCCCCTGTACTGCACCTCCCAGATTTTTCGAAATCTTTTACAATCGAAACTGAAGCTTCTTCAATTGGAATTGGAGCGATATTGTCACAAGATCAGCATTCGATAGCATTTTACAGCCAGAAGCTCTGTCGACGAATGCAAACCGGTTCTTGTTATCGCAGGGAAATGTTCGCGATTACACAAGAAGTGGCTAAATGGCGACAGTACCTCTTAGGCCGTCAGTTCACTATTATAATAGACCAACAATCTTTAAAAAATCTCACAGAACAAGTCATCCAAACTCCTAAATAGCAACGATGGCTTACCAAATTGGTTGGTTATGACTTCGTCATTCAGTATCGACTGGGGAAACACAATCAAGCTGGGGATGCCTTATCCCGCGTGACGTTTTCCCATCTCTATCCATTATCTACAGTTAGTTATGATTTGGTGGATCAGTTAAGGAGCGCTAATAAATCTGATCCAGATTTACTCACGCTGCAACAACGTATACTATAAGATCCTTTGGCAGTCCCAGGACTTTCTTTTATGGATGGCTTAATTTTTTTTAAGGGACGGCTGATGGTCCCTAAGGATTCTATTCTTCGACAACACCTCTTACATGAGTTTCATCCTTCCCTAGTTGGCGGCCACGCTAGTATGACCCGCACCTTCCATCATTTGTCTTCCAATTTCTATTAGCAATCTATGCGTAAGGATGTGCAGGAGTATGTCGTAAGCTATCAAACATGCCAACGTATGAAGGACTCCAATTTAAAACCTGCTGGCCTCCTTTAGCCCCTGCCATTACCTGACATGGTTTTTGAGGGTGTGTCTATGGACTTCATTACCGGACTTCCTTTTTCTAAAGGAAAGACAGTGATATTAGTAGTTATTGATTGTTTGTCTAAGTACGGACACTTCATTGCAATGTCTACTCCCATCACAAGTGAGTCTGTGGCAGCAGTTTTTGCATCTAAAATTATTCGGCTTCATGGAGTACCCAGCTCAATTGTTACATATAGAGACCCAAAGTTCCTTACCCCCTTTTGAAAGGAGATCCATCGCTTGTAGGGAACCACTTTATGTCCCAGCACTATATATCACCCCCAAACCGATGGACAAACGAAGGCACTAAATAAAGTTCTAGAGATGTTTCTTCACTGTTTTGTTGGTTCTATGCCCACTTCTTGGCCTTCCCTACTTCCTTAGGCAGAATACTGGTATAATACTTCACATCAATCTTCTGCACACTTGACTCCATTTGGGGTGCTATATGGGTGTCCACCACCAACCTTGGCTCGTTATATCCAGGGATCAGCGAGGAATTCACTGGTAGAGACACAAATACGTCAGCGTGATGAGCTACTCCAACAGCTCAAACACCATTTGACTCACACTCAGAACCGAATGAAAGAAAATGTTGACTTGTGATGTCGAGAAGTGAGTTTTGAGGTGGGAGACTGGGCATATGTGCGTTTATAGCCATATCAACAGAACTCCATATGTCTCCGTCACCACAGTAAGCTAGGTCCCAAGTATTTCGGGCCTTTCCAGGTCATCAAATGAATTGGGGATGTTGCTTATAAACTTGATTTACCGGAAGCTGCCCTTATTCATTCGGTGTTTCATGTCTTTTTGCTTCGCCGTTGCACTGGAATACCAGCAGAACAAATCACACCTTTGCACTTAGTGGATACCACATCCACTTTAATCCTACAACCAGCAGAGGTGCTTCAACGTCGAATGGTGCAACGTCGTTCGATGGCGGTTGAGTAGTGGTTAATTCGTTGGGATGGGTTACCCACGGCTGAAGCAACTTGGGAAGACAAAGATCAACTCCTTCAGTGTCATTCTTGTCACCACCTTGCGAACAAGGTTCCTTTTTAAGGGGATAGTATTGTTATGAATGGTGGGCGTTCCACATCAGATGCCACGAGGACCAATGATGTTGTAGCTACATAAGCACTTAGAAGGAGAAATCGCACACAGACACGCCCTCGTAGATTGGATGATTAAGCAACAGAATCACATAGGCACAGAAAGCGTGACAAAAGAAGGCATATAAGCCAAAAACGGTTAGGCAAAGGACAAGGAATGTTTTTACTAGAATCATCGATTTTCTCTCCCCTTTCTTCTAGATGTTCTCTTTTTCCTTCTTGTAATGTGGTTTCCTGGCGACCTTGAACATCAGTGATTTGAAGGATATTTTCGTTTTCCTTTCTGCTATTGTGTTCTTACGTTTCATATTCTTTGATGTGTTACCCCGTAGATAAAGGGTATGGTTGTATTTTAACATTGGTGTATTACACCTTCAATAGTATTAAAAAAAAGTATGAAGATATTAAAACAAATGTATGAGTATTTGTGAAGAATCTATTTGGAACAGTACTTGTGTGTCTATGAAAATTCTCATAGTGATGATTGTATAAGTGATCCTTTTACTTAAGGCCTCTAAAGTTATTTTGTATGTAGATTGTTATATTTTGATGCTACTTATAATATGTTCGAGTTAAGGATAACTTTGTTGGTAGTCATTAGATATAACTTGAACTATACGGAGGAGGTACTTGCCTGATCAATATAGGATTCATATCTTATAGTAATTAGGGAGAATGTTTTGTCATTCTCAATTAGTATTGATTCAGAAAATCCTTAGTTAAGGTGTAATCAAACTTTAAAAATAGTTTCAAATTTCATTAATTGAATCAATGACAATTGATGGAGAACTAATATGATTGGACTTAAAATAAAGTAGACATTAATTTTATACTTTATGTCTAATCAAAACATTGTATAATGAAATGATTGAATTAAGGAAAAAATGTGCATAAAGGTTAGTTAAAACTGCTTTAACATTCCTAAATATTTGGATGATTATAATGCATTACTAGACATCAATCTTATTCTATATATATAAATTGTTTACTTAGGGAATTAAAGATAAATTAAGGAAGTTAATTTATCTCCTAAATATAATTTAAGTTTATAATTTATATCCATTACCAACATATTTGAAAATCAAATGAGTCACACACAAATAAAAAGTTGTAGAGATAAAAGATATTTTTAATCAAGTTGGACTTAATTATAAAGTTAGAGAAACTTTATAATTAAATATGAGATATTTAATAAATAAGGATCTAGGGATGGCAATGAGTCGGCCCATATGCTAGTCTCACTAATTTTTTTAAAATTAAATATATAAAATAATATTTTTTTTAATTAAATTTGGGCTTAAATTACTCAGATTCAGGCATGCCCAAGTCCTAATTCTTCTAAGCAAATTATTATTGTTTTGCTTAGAAAAATTGAGTCTCAGATTAATATGAGCCTGATTTGGCTCATGCCTATTGAAAACACCTGAATTTAGACCATAAGCCAATTCATTGTCATCCCTATAAGGATTAATATGAGATAATTGATCTTATTTGGACATAATTAATATTTATTAGAATTATTTATAATTTTAATTAAAATTAGAATTTAATTTCAATAAAATTATTATAGTGTTTAAAACCTATTATAAATAAACTTAAGCTCTAAAAGAGCCAGCATTTCTTGCCTAACTTCTTTCAGCACATTATATGGATACCGTTAAAGGCTAGAAAATTATGTGGTTACGGTAGTTGAGATAAGTTGATTTTAAAAATGGTTTAAGGGAAATGATAAAAATGATCAAGCTTTGAAATAAGGTATATGTTACGATTCATACTTTATTATGATTTATGTTTAATCATTTTATAGAATTTAAGCGATTTTGAATTTTAAGAAATCATACAAAAAGGTTATTTAATTATTCCATTAGTCGTGGGAATGGATCTGCCTGATTCTTAACATTATTATCAGAGCAAACTTTAATTATATAATTTAATTAAGCAATTTATTGTTACATTTCAAAATTTTGAATTGAAATTAAAAGCTTTAAAAATTAAATTTGAATCTAGTTAAGTTAAGTGACCTTAAAATTTTAATATTTTCAAATTAACGTTCGTGAACCCCTAGATAGTCAAATGAAATTTGGTCTGATTGTTAACACCAAAACTCTACTTCTAAAATATGAAATGTTCAGATTAAAAGTTTAGAAACCCCTAAATTCAATTTAGAATTGAAGCGTCAATAAAATTTCGAAACAAGAATTGTTTAAAATGTTAAACAATAATTTCTTGAAATTAGAATCAATAATCAAATAAAAACCCAGAACAATAACACCCAAAAAATCAGTAGCATATCCTAAGGCCATCTCCAATGCATCTCCAAAATGGAGGAAAACACCAAAATGGAGGAGAAATTAACTCCAATCTACTGGCATATTTTCCTCTATTTTGGAGAGATGCTACAGTCCACCCTCATAATTGTTCATATTTTTCTTAAATTTTCAGCTTTTTTTTTCTTTTTTCACTCTCAATCTTTTCTTTCTTTTTTTGATACTCATTCATTTATTTTTAATTCTTTCATTCTTTATTTTGTTATTTAAACAATATTATAATATTTTCATTATATGTTTATTTAATTAATTATAACTTTATAATAATTTTAAGGTTTAGTCCCATGTTTATAAATATTTTCATTGTATGTTTATTAAACTTTTAAACACATATCACCTTTCTATTAAACTTTCTAATTCATTTATTTCTTGATTCCATAATAATAGAGTTATTAATATCACTAAAAGTAAATTCATTAATAACAATATATTTTGTTATCATTAAAACTATATTTAAGACCTTATTTAGTCAAAACTGGATAACCAATCCTTTAAGTGCATACATAAAGAATAATGATACAAAAACAAACTCTCTAAAACTTCTTATAATTTAAAACAAACTCTTAAAACTTAGTATGATTAAGTGGCATCCTTATATATGAAAATAGTTTTATTAAAGATAAGGTTGATGTAACTCTTTTCGTTGAAAAGCATAAGCATGACCGATGCATATAGCATATATATATTTCATTAGTCTTTTACTTTATTTTTATGTTTAAATTATACACACACGCACAAGTGCACAAACACACAATATATATATATATTTCATTATTCTTTTATTTTATTTTTATGTTTAAATTATACACACAAGCACAAGTGCATATATATATATATATTTCATTATTCTTTTATTT
Organism: Erythroxylum rotundifolium; assembly: GCA_027563915.1. Classification (NCBI taxonomy): domain Eukaryota; kingdom Viridiplantae; phylum Streptophyta; class Magnoliopsida; order Malpighiales; family Erythroxylaceae; genus Erythroxylum; species Erythroxylum rotundifolium. Next base: position 50,770,991 of record JAOSBO010000211.1, on the reverse strand, counting down.
TATTTTTATGTTTAAATTATACACACACGCACAAGTGCACACACACACAATATATATATATATATATTTCATTATTCTTTTACTTTATTTTTATGTTTAAATTATACACACACGCACAAGTGCACACACACACAATATATATATATATTTCATTATTCTTTTACTTTATTTTTATGCTTAAATTATCTTAGTTTTACTCATTCATTGCAACAAAATAAGGAGGTTTTAGACGCTTATGCCTAGATATATATATTTCATTATTCTTTTACTTTATTTTTATGCTTAAATTACCTTAGTTTTACTCATTCATTGCAACAAAATAAGGAGGTTTTAGACGCTTATGCCTAGATATATATATTTCATTATTCTTTTACTTTATTTTTATGCTTAAATTACCTTAGTTTTACTCATTCATTGCAACAAAATAAGGAAGTTTTAAACGCTTATGCCTAGACACATCTAATAAATATCTTAAATAATTTAAGAATTGGTAAAATTTTTAGACATTTATTTAAGACAACAAAATTTTTTTAAAAAATATACTAAAAAAGAGTTTAAAACTTTTAAAATTTCTACTTGACGGGACAAGAATTGACGCCTTTTATAATTTGTAGCAAGTATGCATCTAGGAATAGCCTCGATCCCATAACCTTCTATGTCGTATTCTTTTTATATTTTTTCAAAAAAATTATTTTTATTAATTAAACTTGATTTGTGATAAAAATATGTATACCGGCTCTATTGTTACCGGCATATATAAATAGCATGATTTAAATTTTCTCGGTTATTGCAACTACAGTCCAGCACAAGTTGAGAGCTAATCCATCAGCCCATCCATAATGAGGTCCAACCCTTAGTCACAAACAACCACGTTAATCTCCAGTCTTCTAAAATTTTCAAGTGGTGGGACAAGACAACGCCTTTTATCAATCGTTGATATATATTCCTAAAGCAAGTAATTAATCTTTAAAAAAATCTTTGATATATTCCCACAAAAAAACCTACTCGTCTTTTCCTAACTCCAACGTATTCCTTTTGTTTCTTTGGTAACTGTAACTGCTGTTGCCCTACCTGAAATTGTACAAAAAAGTGCGAGTCGAATCTAAAATCTAAAACTCATTACTTTCAAGTTCAGGCCGACAAGATTTGTCATAGATTATTAATATTTTTGAGAAATTAAAACAAGGTTTAATCATTAATGTAATTTTGTATCTATCAATTTATTAATAATTATTTTATTTTCATAAACAATTTAAAAATTTATAATCATAAAATTATAATTATATTAACATTAACAAATAAACAAGATTTGTTTTTATTTAAAATTAAAAAATTAAAAAACGAAAATTAAAAATCATCAGTTGGGAGCAGGGAATTAACAGTAGCCCATCGCTACACCCGCACAAAACCCTCACCCCTCTTCTTTCCCAAAAGCCCTACTGATCAGTTCCTACGTCTCGTTGAGTTCACTCAGAAGTCCGACTCACGATCCGCCACCGCTCGCAGCCATGCAAGTCCTCTAACGCGCGTCGATTCACTAGTATCTCGTTCCTCAGCTCCGATTTCCACTTCCTAATTTCTTCTCACATTTCCCAAAACCACCACTTCCTTACAGGTACTTGACTTTCTTAACGATTCCGTACGCATCTATTACACATACCTAGGATATAGGTACTGAGTTTTATACTCTTAACTGTTCAAGGAAAGTGTTCACCGATTTCGCATCCTGTCTACGCTAGAGTGTCGCAGTTGGCTTTGTTTTCTACTAGTGGAGAAACTGCTCCCTCAGGTTAGTCGGTTTTAGCTTCTCTGTTTTGTTTAAATACAAAATTGTTGCTTAAGAGTCTGATTTATGATAAATGTGTTCATTGTAGATGATGTGAAGGAGTTGCACGGGAAAATCATTGATTTACTGACTGTTAAGCCATCGTCGGTCCCAAATTCTTGGATAGGGACGATGATCACAAGTTGTAGAAACCGTAACGTTATTGAGCCTCTCTATTCGACACTGTGCATAATCTTCGAATTTTTGTTAGTGCTCAAATCTTCTTATTTTCGATTTGTTTTTTTGTTGTTAATGATTGAGGAGGCTTTGAAATTAGTGAAACTTTATGCTTCAGCGGCTGTCCAGTCAGCACATCCATAAAAATTTCAATTACAGTCTTTGCCATAAAGTTACTAAAGCTTGCACTCCAGCAGGATGTTGGTATATGCCTTTGTAGCCAATTTTGGTTGTAATTTTAATTGTATAAAATTTGTTTTATTCAATAAAAAGACATTCTTTTATCTTTGAGTATTTTTAATTATTTAATTATTAATCATAAAGATAAAATCCCTGGAATAATTGTTATGCAATTGG
>JAOSBO010000211.1:50655803-50667009 GCA_027563915.1 Erythroxylum rotundifolium | reverse complement strand
ATTACTCTTATTGCAAGTTGGATATATTAATCAAATTACGCTAAAAGAGGCAGTGATTCTAGTATTAGTAATTATTACGGATGGTATTTTAGTTATACTCTTTCTCTTTACATGTTCATATTCCCATATTGTTTGGTGACATAATTGTTGCTCACCTTAAGGGCCATGGAGACTGTCATCAATCAAAATGGTCTTGACATTGAGGCCTTAAAGTCATCACACCTACCTTTGGCTGGTGCAACTCCAATGGGGGATTCAGGAAAATATGCTGGTGAGATGTGATGCATTGCCATCTCTTCGTACTCAGTTTTAGTCAATCCTTTTGTATATTGCTGATAAAGATTTAGCAGATGGTATTAATCACTTAATAGGGAACATCATTCTGCAGGATCATCTCAGTCAGGTGTAGTTTCTAAAGATTTTAAATCAGGATTGGCTGAAAATGAGATATCCAAAAGGGACCCTTTATCTTCTACAAGAGCAGCTGTTGGTCAAAGTAGCTCTGGCCATGGTTATTATCAAGGATCTGGAGCTCATAGGAGTGGTCAGTCCTTTGATCATGAAAGTCCATCTAGTTTGGACACAAGGTCTACCAATTCTCAGTCTCAAGAAAGAGGGCAGAGTCAGAAGGAATCTAAGAAATCTGCTGCTAAGAGGAAAAGAGATGATCCATCTTTACCCTCTGAGCCTCATGTTGAAAACCTGCAGCAGTTTGATGCTCGCAATTCTGTTGTTAATGCTAGAAAGGGAAAACTGTACAAGGTTGATTCACCAGGGGGTTTTCCAGGTAAAGGTGGTGAAAATTCTGGCTTTAGTACAGTATCTGGCGGTGGCCAGTTGGAAGCTTCTTCCATCAATGCATCTGCAGGGCAACAACAAGGGGCCTATCTTCAGCCAATGCACGAAAATCTTCCTTCCAGGGGTATCTGGATACAGAATAAGACAGGATTACCTCTAGAAAGATCTCAGGTTCCCAGGTTCTCTTCTTCTAATACTGTTTCTGGTAATATGACAGCTGAAATTCCGATGCAGCAGTCAGCAACTGCACCTCTTGGATCAAGTAAGAACCGGATAAACTTACTACGCTTTAGTAATTATAAAACTGTTTTTGGTTCTTATTTCTGGGCAGGTGGACGTCTTTGGTATGAATTGTTTGAGTTTAATTACAAGCTCTAGGAGTAGTTATGATCATTTCATTTACTTTTTTGTCCGCATTATAGCTGCTGGAATGATAACTCTTTTTGTTCATACATTCAAATGATTGGTTTTGCTATTATACTCTAAATTTCTGGTCTTCGCTTTTTTTTTCTAAAGGCCACCTATTATTTATGATCTTGTCCTTGGTACTGTTGATGTTTTAGGTGCTTTTAGCAAGGTTCATGGAGGTATCTCTTCCAGTCCATACCCTATGGGAGACATAGGATTAGCAAAAGTGACCAGTGAAAAGACAGTAGAAGCTCACCCTCTTCCTGCGAATAGGATGGATGACTTGGCAACATCACTTTCTACAGGAAAGGTTTTAGAAATTGATGGAGGATGTTCAAATACAGTCATGGATACAAAATTTCAGGTGCGATTACTATGGTAGAAGGGAATATCTTCAGTTACGTTGTTGTTCTGAAATAGTGACAGCTTAATAATGAATAGTCAAAGTTAATATTGGTGTTTCTTGTTGCTTTGACCTTCTTCATAATAGATGGATGGGTCTCACATATCTGAAGATGCTACTTTAGCCAGTTTGATTAATCTGACGTCATTCTCATAACAATGCTACAGTTGTCTGAATTCGAACTGTTGGTTGTTTAAGGACTGACCAATTTTGGCTCTTAAAGGTGGGGATAATGATTTGGGCCTTTTGAGCGGCTGGTTAATAAAATACCTGTCATTTTGAATCATGTATTAAAATTCATCTTAGGCTGTAGCTCAATAGGAAACAAAATTATTGAGGAAAAGAACATAAAGACTAGATACAGTACATCTCTTGGATTGCAGATTTAATGTGTAAAATTTCTTGAAAGAGGCTTGAAGGTTCCCTGTGGTTGTCACCAGAAAAAGGAGTTAAAACGTGCTTGTATGCTGTAAAGTTTGATATTAATACCATAGCTTGCCCATATCTATAACCAAGATACATGTTTTTTTTTGGAAAGTTTATAACACAGAGGGAGGTTACATGTTACTAATCTGTAAATTATAACTATGAGCACTCTGGCTTGCTATAGATACTTGAATTCTAGAATTTAGAGATGGCTGGAGGATTCCTCTATCAAGTTAAGGTGGTCGTATTTGATGGCTCTTTCTTGAAATCACCCATAATTTCTTGGCCCTTTCTTGAAATCACCCACAATTTCTTCTTAAACATCCTAGAGGGTTTTATTTCTTCGCCATCTACTTATAAGTTATAATGTTCTCTTAGTTATTTTTGACTGAGAGAGTGGAGCTATGTTGTTTAAATTTTGATGCCGAAGCACTGGTCATATCTTACCTCTGCAGGATAAAAAATAAGCTGTAAGGTGAGCAGAAAAACCAAAAATAAATTATTGTAAAGAAAACTCACTTTCTGTTGTTCTCCTCATGTATTAATTCCTAGTTATGTCTTTGCTGCTTCATTTTTAAAAGGGATCCACTGACATCTTCTCATGTTCTTGTCCTTTTTTATCAATGTTTTGAATGCTGTGCTTATTTGCATTTCAAGCTCCTTGTATTTTTACACATCTGTTATTCATTTACACAAGGGTGGTAGAATGACAGCTCCTAGAGATGTTGGGAAGTCTCCTGTTTCCCAGGGTCCTTTATCATCGGGAATGCCTTTTAAAGAGCAACAGTTGAAACAGCTCAGAGCGCAGTGCCTCGTCTTTTTGGCATTCAGGTGATAGATCTAGTCGTTGAACTTTGACTTTCCTTGGTCATCCAATATATTGTTGTGACCTATGTTGTTCTTGGTTGAATTTTCTAATTGTTATGAAATAATGTGCTGCAGAAATGGTTTGATTCCGAAGAAACTGCATCTTGAAATAGCGTTGGGGAACATCTTCCCTAAAGATGGTAATATTTCTGGACCAAAGCTGATTATTGATTCATCATTTCGGTCGTTTTGTTTGTCAGCAGGGTTTGACAGCATATCTTGGGTGTGTGTGAGTTAGTATGGCATTGTCAAAATAGTGAGACCTCTTGAATTTTAGGCTAGTCAAGAACCCCCCAAATTCGGTTAAAACTTGCCCCCTCTGCAAACATTCATTTCATTCTTTTTTCTCTTGCTTGACCTCTCTCTACTGTATGTACATATACATATATATTAAGTTCAACACATTTTTCTCCAACTGTCTGATTATATAGATATTTTTTAGGCATTTAGGATATCTAATTCCCTTTTTCTTACTGTTTGTATATAATATTTGAGGCTTCATACATTAGTATGTTAGTACGTGATGCTCCGTATGTTATTTGTTGAAGTTGTAATCGTAATATGCAACAGTAAATTTTTGAAATGTAAAATTGTTTTTCATTTTAACATAATTGATACAATTGGAAACAAGAACTCATTCCCGACTGAATGGATCTTAACTTAGGCTTGGGTCCTTCACTTTCCCATCCCAAACCAGGTTGCCAATTTCTAGTGAGCCATAGTGGGACCGGTCTAGGCATGAGCTCCTAGTCCTAATTTGAGAACCTGTGAAAGTCCTCCTTGATCTTTGCTCGTGGATCATGATCAGCTCTATCTTGATCTGAATTTGACTTCAATTTGTAGAAGTCTTACTTCTATTCTTATCATTTTTCCGTCTTTGTACTTGGTGACTTTTAGGTGATGGTTCAGATGGCCCTAACAAAGAGCTGCTTGATCATAAAGGAAAGGCTCAATCAACTAATGATCCATCCAATGCTCGGGAAACAATGTCGTTTGGAAGGCCTAATAATGTAAGGGACACTGTCAGTTTACCTCCAGGTGCCTCATCTAGTGGAAGATTTCTGGATACCAACTTTTTAACGAAAGAAGCAGATAGATTGAAATCGACTGAGGATAAAAATGGTCCACAATATGATCTATCCGCAGATGATAGGAAACATCAAATGGTAGCAAGGAAACTGGAGGCTGAAATGCAGGGCCAGGAAATGTTGGAATCACATGCATTCTCACTTACTGCTTTGAGACAGCCTGAGTCCGCTAATACAAGGGGTGACTTGACTGTTGCTAGTGCTATGAATGATGCGGAGAATGGCCATCAAGTTGGAAAGGCTTATCTTGCCTCTTCTTCAAAGAGTATAAATAAGCAGGTGAATCCCGAGACAATGAACTGGATGGGAATTGGTAGTCATGAGGAGGTTCCCCATGGATTCTTACCATCAACTGTTACTCACCATGGATTGGTGGCAGACAAAAAGGACAACATCTCTAGTCAATTTCAAAGTCTTGATAGCAATGCTGCTTCAGGTGACCTAATTGTTGCTCATTTCTTTTTATATTCCAGTACCATTCTGGGATAAGCACTTACCTCAGAAATGGACAATATCCATCTCAAGTAAAGGATGTCACTGTGATGATTGATAAAGCTCATTTCTCAGAGCTGTAATGCTTTCTCCAAAAGAAATTAAACTGTTAACACCAGCTTTCAAATTAGTTCGATTACTTGCGTTCGTTAGTTTATATGATCTGAAATATACTGAATTTCAAACAGGATATGCTTCACATGGATGCAACGTTATGCCCTTTGACGATAAATTGAGGAATGGCATATCCTCATTGGAACAAGATGATGAGGATAGGTCAGCTTCTAATGAGTCTCCTCCTCCTCCAAAGTACACCATGTCAGAGAAATGGATAATGGATCATCAAAAAAAGAAACTTCGAGTTGAGCAAACTTGGCTTCTTAAACAAAAAAGGAAAAAACAAAGGATCGCTACTTGCTTTGAGAAGTTAAAGGTTTGTTTTGAAATTCCTTCCTTGTTTGTTTGATGCTCTGTTATCTTGTTTGCCATTGCCTATTAATCGTCTTTTGTGCCCTTCTTTCCCTTTCCTCTTATCATTTGGGCGAATTACTGTTCAAAAATATTAACAACTTGGTGAAATCAAATGGCCTTAGATAGAGTTAGTGCTAGCCTGAAAATTACGTGTTGAATCATATTCCTGTTCTTCTCTTCTTGATTAATTTATGAACAACCTATGTTGGAAGTTGTTCCTTTGTCAGAAATTTAATGCAAAATATGTGTAGATATACAGAAATATTTTCCCATGTGTTGTATTTTGTGCCATCATTTTAAGGTCTTTATATATGTCATGCAGGAAGCTGTGAACTCATCTGAAGATATTTCTGCCAAAACCAAAAGCGTCATTGAACTGAAAAAGCTGCAGTTGTTAGAGCTTCAGCGCCGACTGCGGAGGTGATTTTCCATCATTTAAGAAATGATATTTCTGCAGAATTTTTCTGGATCAAGTTTGCTAATTTCTTAATCCAAATTGTATGTTTTTCTTACATCAATTTTTCTGTGGTCTGGGACAGTGATTTTCTGAATGACTTTTTCAAGCCAATCGCTTCTGATGTGGAGCGCCTGAGGTCATGTAAAAAACATAAACATGGTAGAAGGGTAAAACAACTTGAAAAATATGAGCAGAAAATGAGAGAGGAACGACAGAAGAGGATTCGTGAGAGACAAAAGGAGTTCTTTGCTGAGATAGAAGTTCATAAGTATGTCTTATCTAGCTCACATTCTCTTTATATATTCAGTGATTTATGTGAAATCTTTAAACTTCTATCGTTCTTTGCTTTTTGTTTGATTTGTTGTTAACCTCATTTAGGGAAAGACTGGATGATGTGTTTAAGATTAAGAGAGAACGTTGGAAGGGCTTCAACAGGTATGTCAAGGAGTTCCATAAGAGAAAGGAGCGTATTCATCGCGAGAAAATTGACAGAATTCAGCGTGAAAAGATTAACTTGTTAAAAATAAACGATGTGGAGGGGTATTTGCGAATGGTGCAGGTTAGATCGTGGTTATTGTTTCATTAGAATTTACTGATTCGAATCCATGTTGCTTTGTTGCCTCAAAATTATGAAAATTTCTGTCAATGGTATAGGATGCAAAATCTGATCGGGTAAAGCAACTGCTCAAAGAAACTGAGAAGTACCTTCAAAAAGTGGGGTCTAAACTTCAAGAGGCAAAGGCTGTGGCGAATGACTTCGAAAATGATATGGATGAGACACAAATTGGACCTGGAACTGTTGTTGAGAAGAATGAGACTGCTTTTGAGAATGAAGATGAAAGCGATCAGGCAAAGGCAAGTTTTTTCTCTGTGTGCTGTCTCAAGTTTGCTTTGAATGTTTGGCTCATTCCTCTTTCATTGTTTCACTATGCAGCATTATATGGAGAGCAATGAAAAATACTATATGATGGCCCACAGGTATCAACTTTACTTCTTTATTGTCTCTTTGATGTTTTACCATTAATTTACTTCTTTTTTGATGAAGAATAAATTTGTTTCATGGGGTACAAGTTTGTATGCTTGACTAGAAGTTTGTGGTTGGCTTCTGGAATATCCCTTTACTTTGTCTGTTTCATGTGCAAGGAAGGAAAGTTGTTCTATTTACGTAGTGATTGTATATAATGCCTTATCAAATGTTTACCTCAAAGCTGCCTAGGTGTTTCTCAAAATCATGCTTTCTTCTCAGCTTTTATAATTTATATGACATTTTTTATTCTATTCAGTATAAAGGAGAGCATCACAGAGCAGCCAACTTGTCTTCAGGGTGGAAAATTAAGGGAGTAAGTGGAACATGCAGTTACTCATTTTTAGTTTTTCCGAGTATGTCATTCGTGTGATTCTAAGACATCTTTGTTTCCTGGGATCTAGCTGATGCGGTTATGTTCGATTTCAGGATGGAGTTTGATCTTTTATTTTCCTCCTCAGTGTAAACATGAATGCTTTCCAGTTCAAACATTTCTTAAATGACAGTGGGTATGTGTCCTTCAGGTATCAAATGAATGGATTAAGATGGCTAGTTTCATTGTACAACAATCATGTGAATGGCATTCTTGCTGATGAAATGGGACTTGGGAAAACTGTACAGGTATTCAGGAAAAATATTTGGAGTCCAGTCTATTACTTGTACTATTGTTTCAGAATGGAAGTTTGAGACATGACTTTTTTTTTTCTTTTTGTTCTCTTTTTTGGAAGGTTATTTCTCTCATATGTTATCTGATGGAAACAAAAAATGATAGAGGTCCTTTCCTGGTGGTGGTACCTTCTTCAGTTTTACCTGGATGGGAGTCGGAAATCAATTTTTGGGCCCCTGGAGTACAAAAGATTGTGTATTCTGGGCCTCCTGAGGAAAGGCGTAGGCTATTTAAGTAATTGCAAGGCAACCCTTCTTCCCTTTACTTTAAAGTTGTGTTCAATGCATAACTTTTGTCCATGTTCATTTCAGGGAACAGATTGTGCATCAGAAATTCAATGTCCTTTTAACTACTTATGAGTATTTGATGAACAAGCATGATAGGCCAAAACTGAGTAAGATACATTGGCATTATATTATAATTGATGAAGGTCATCGTATAAAGAATGCTTCCTGCAAATTGAATGCTGACCTGAAGCATTATCAGAGCTCTCACAGGTTGCTATTAACTGGAACTCCTTTACAGGTAAATAAATGGAAACCTTGTATTTGATCTTGTATTCTCTTATATGATTTTTATGTTTTGCATGCCGTCTAGGATAAGCATTTTTCTACCCATATGGATGATTCATCTCAGTTTTCACATGTTATAAACTTGACATTCATTTGCTTCTTCTCAAATGTAGAATAATCTTGAGGAGTTGTGGGCTCTGCTTAACTTCTTGTTGCCTAATATATTTAATTCATCAGAGGACTTCTCTCAGTGGTTCAACAAACCCTTTGAGAGTAACGGTGATAATTCAGCTGAAGAAGTAAGTCATTGCCCTTTTTATGCTCCTGGCATTCTTTTGGTTTCTTTCTTTTTATATCTGTCAATTTTTTCTTGATAATGGAAATTCTTATTTTCTTCTCGCTTTCTTTCTTCATCAAGGCCTTGCTATCAGAGGAGGAGAATTTGTTGATCATTAATCGTCTTCATCAAGTTCTTCGACCATTTGTACTGCGAAGACTGAAACATAAGGTCCTTATAATGATTGGCAGTTTGTTGTGATTATTTGGTTTGGTATTTTTGTGCATGCTCTGTGATGTGAATGCATAAATCTGTGGAAAAGTCCCTTCAATAAAGGGCTACTGATGGCCAAAAACTATTTTCCCAGTATTAAGTGAATGTTAACAAATTGTTTTTAGCTTTAATTTTTGTTTTCCTTTTGCAATTTGTCTCTGAAATTGTGGAATTTAAATTCTTGATTTCTCTAATTCCATTTGTAGGTTGAGAATGAACTTCCTGAAAAGATTGAGAGACTTATAAGATGTGAGGCTTCTGCTTATCAGAAGCTTTTGATGAAGAGGGTGGAAGAAAATCTAGGGTCGATTGGGAATTCAAAGGTTTCCTTCAATTCACGATATTTTCACTGTTCTGTTTCTTTAATGGAGAGCTGAAACTATTGTACATGCAACACTGCATTTTGACTTTAGAAGACTGACATTTTTGCAGGCTCGATCAGTGCACAATTCAGTTATGGAGCTTCGCAACATTTGCAATCATCCATATCTTAGCCAGCTTCATGCAGAGGAGGCATGCTCTTTTCCAAATTTCTATTCCTCAGTTGGAGTTTTTGTGTTTAGAATAACAATAAAGATAAAGAAGCCATATAATTTCTTAGAGATTTTTGTTTCAATCTGTCTGTTATTCCTTCTTCAATTAATCCCTTTTTGGAGTTGATGTGAATGTTATAAGCTTCATTTCTTTTTTGGTACTTTAAATTTGGCCCTAATGTTTGGTTGCCTTTTGTAGGTTGATAGCTTGATACCAAAACATTTTCTACCACCAATTATTAGACTTTGTGGGAAGCTTGAAATGTTAGACAGATTACTACCCAAACTGAAGGCAACAGACCACCGGGTATGGACATCTCCAATGAGTTTGGTGCATTCTTCGCATACAATATATAGTAATTGCTTTAATCTTGATAGTATTGCCATTAAATTTTTAGTGTACATTCTTTATTCATTTGCTTGTTAAGAAAAACTCTGGTGAGCCAGCAACGTACTGTTTCCTCCCTAAAGATGGTACTGTTTCAAAAATGTTTTACCATTTCTTTTGTAATAGTCCCGCGCTCATGTTATTCACCTTCATATACTTAGTTTAAGACAATTTTTTTTTAAAAATTTTATATCTGTTTTAACTGAATTGAAATGCATATTATGAATATCTATGTTTTCTTTTCATCTGAATGTGAACCTCTTTTGTATATTTTCAACTTTTTTTTCGGTAGTTATTCTATTTTTTGAGGATTTAGTGTTTAAACTGGAGCCCTGCAGGTTCTTTTCTTTTCCACGATGACTAGGTTGCTTGACGTCATGGAGGAATATCTTAGTTGGAAAAAGTATTGGTACCTACGTTTGGACGGTCATACATCTGGTGGTGATCGTGGTGCTCTTATTGATCAGTTTAACCGACCAGATTCACCCTATTTCATATTTTTACTTAGGTAATCCTTCTGCAATTCTGCTTAACAAAATCATGTTACTGCTTTTGTAAGGTTTTACTGGAGTCTGTTTGATTTGAATAGAAAGGAAAGATGCTTGAAGTTGTTCAGTGAAAACTAGTGACTAATGTTAAATTTTATTCTTTAATATTGGAAAACTTTTTGTGTATCATTCTTTCAATCTTGTAGAAAAAATGTGAAATATTAACAATCATAATAATGAATTTCAAGTGTACCCGTGCTTTTGTTAGATTCTATGTTCCTAATGTTGCCTAAAAATTAATGTCCATAAGTGTGATAGTTAATTATATTGTTTTAGTATTCGAGCTGGTGGTGTTGGGGTGAATCTTCAGGCTGCTGATACTGTGATTATATTTGACACTGACTGGAATCCTCAGGTTATACACTTGATCATTGCTTTTGATTTCTTAGTCTTTGTAGCTTATCCTATAGCTGATTAAACCCTTCGTTATTTGTCAGGTGGATCTTCAAGCACAAGCAAGGGCTCACAGGATTGGTCAGAAGAGGGATGTGCTTGTTCTTCGATTTGAAACGGTATGTACTTTCCCCACCTACATTATCTTCTGAGGCTTCTGAATTTAGAAATGATGGCCTTAGATTCCATTTGCCGTTAGACTTTCTTAGCATGTAAATTTTATATGATCAGTATCATGAGTATGATATGGATGCATTGTGGGAAGAACCTACTACCTGCAAAGAGGAGTGTTTTATTAGGATTCTATTAGAGGAGTGTTTTATTACGAGTAGGAGTCTATTATTTCTGCACTAGTTTCTGTTATAGTTATGTTAATAAAAACAGCTTGAATAGGAGTCTTTCTAGGAGTCCTAGTTGGAACTTTTATGTTTTTGTTTTTCCTATATAAGGCTATTATGTTATGCAATAAAGCAAGGAAGAAGTTATCTTAAAAATTAGCTAATTAGGAGTAGAGTAATTTAGCCTAAGCTTGGCAGACCTTGTCCTTGACAAGTGCTGCCAGTTTTTCATCACCAAAAATAGGTTCTGCAAGGAAGGGAACCAATGTACATAAGGGCGAAGAGATTAACTTTCTTGAGAATCGTCCTTGGACTCGATCCCAAGCACGGGCCCATAATAGAGTAAAAGCCTGGAATTTCAAGCGGTCGTTTGACATATGGCATTGTATGTGCCCTTGCTGAAAGATTGGGCATCTGGAAAATCTGCCCCATTAAGTTTTACCGTTTCAGTTCAAGTGAAAGCTAATAAATTGGAAATCTTGCTAGGTAGCAGTTCTTTAATCCTCTTTGTTGCTTCCCTTCAATCTTGTGGAAAATTTTGGCCTATTTCACCTAATTTGGTCCATAATGATATTTTTCTTTTTTAGAATGGAGGTGGAGGGCTTGTGCTTTTGAAACTTCTAGCATCATATTTGATCGAGAGGCTCTAAAGTGGAAGAGCTATCTTTTTTGTGTTGTCCATTTTTTGTGTGGATATTTTTGGGATCCTTATTTTGTCAAGTTCATGTAGAAGAGTTGAAGCTTCAACTTGAGATGCATCTCATGGTGATGTAGGACAGCTTAGAGGTTGGGTGTTTAGGATATTTTGGTGGGTTAATAATAGGAATTGAAGGGTAGATTTCT
>JAOSBO010000211.1:50645495-50655703 GCA_027563915.1 Erythroxylum rotundifolium | reverse complement strand
ATAATTATTTCAGAAATTCCAACAATTCTGGAATTTACTAAAATACCCCTGAATATGCTATTTTGCATTCTGCATCACATGGCTTTAAATGTTAAAAGTCTTTTCTTTTCATTTTTGAATCTTCCACACCTTTACACAATTGAATCCACAAGATAACCAATCTATTATGTTCAACTGATTTGTAAATGACAAATCATAATCTACGAATTGACATGGCATATTTTAAAGGAACTAAGGCCCAGGATGTTTCTACAATGATCTTTCTTGTGGAGTTGGAGATGCAGGCTGTATTCGCGTAGTAGTCATTCTCATGCGATGTCTTTTACGTTGATCCCTGAATCTGTTTTCCCTTATTATTCTTTTCACTTATTCTGGAATTTATCATTTGTCATTAGGTCCAAACTGTTGAAGAACAAGTGAGAGCAGCAGCTGAGCATAAATTGGGAGTTGCTAATCAGAGTATTACTGCTGGTTTCTTTGACAACAATACTAGGTGAATTGGGTTATCTGTTTTGTAATTTTTTTTCCTGCATAGATAGGATGCCCTCTGGCTAATTCCCTGGATAATTGTCCTGTCACATCTAACAGTGCAGAAGATCGAAGAGAATATCTGGAATCACTGCTGCGAGAATGTAAGAAAGAGGAAGCTACCCCTGTATTGGATGATGATGGTCTCAATGATATCTTGGCCCGCAGGTGAAATTTGTTTCATTCTAGTGATATATTTGCCAGTCCTTTTACTTTGACATAATTACGGGGTTCTAGTAGCTCTTATTCTCAAATTTTTAGAAGCTAAGTTAAAGTGATGGTTCAGTCTGTAAATGTCAAATTTGTAAAACACCACGATGGAGCTGGTGCATAGTGTTTCTTCAAGAATAGGTCAAACCTTTTCAGACTTTTGTTCTAGTTCTAAATTGGAATCTACTTTGGTGGTGAGGACATGAGTTTAATTGGCTTAGTCATGAGCATGCATCTGTTACCTTTATCTCTCTTTCAGTATGGTCAGTAAATACTAGCAAATCAGGTGTTGCTTCAAGAATAAGTGAAACTTTTTCTGACCTTCATTGTTGGTCTAAATTGGAATCTACATTGGTGGTAAGAACATTAGCTTAATTGGCTTGATTATGAGCAAGCAACTGTTTCCTTTATCCCCCAAGTTTGAATCCAGATTGGCAAAATTAAGAATGTTGATAAGCAAAATTAAGAATGTTGTCATTTTGAAAGGATTATTGTTTTCCACAAACAAATGCAAGAACTGAAACAGTCAAAAATTACTTCCTCGCTCGATTCTTTAACTGTTAACTTCAATCCCAGATATGCGAAATTAAGAATATTGTCATATTCAAAGGACTACTGTCTGCCACGAAAGGTACAAGTACTGATGAAGACAAGCACTACTTCCTCTCTAGATTCATTAGTTGTTACCAAAGAAGGAACTCTTATGTAATTGGGATAGCTTAGTTGTTAACTGCAGCCTCTTTCTTCTGAAAGCGCTAGGCATTATTTTGGTTTTTGATTGTGTGAGAAACATGTTTCATATTTATGATACCTTTTGTTTGGTATCCTGGTTTAGTTCTATATTTACTCAATATTCATATTTTGGTCTGTGGTTGGATCATCTAGATTAGGTCTTAACTTTTCATGATTTTATATCTATGTTTGCAGTGAGTCAGAGATTGATATATTTGAGTCAGTTGATAAACAAAGGCGAGAAGTGGAGATGGTATTTGTAAATTTGCTTGTGTTTATAGCTCGCCACAACTCAAAAAATTAATTGCTTAATCTCATAAACCTGCAGGCAACATGGAAAAATTTGTTATCGACACAGGGCATACATACTTCTGATCCTTTACCTCCTTTGCCTTCTCGCCTTGTAACGGATGATGACTTGAAAGCATTGTATGAGGCTATGAAGTTATATGATGCACCCAAGACTCCGGTAGTATCTAATGTAGGATTGAAAAGAACGGACCGATACCTTGGCAACCTTGACACACAGCACTATGGAAGGGGGAAGCGGGCAAGAGAGGTGTGTTGATACTTATTGATTATAGGAAAATCATAAGTCTCATGTGCGATTATGATTTTTTCTTATTTTTATTGTGGAATCTTACTTACTCAGGTGCGATCCTATGAAGAGCAATGGACTGAAGAGGAATTTGAGAAGATATGTCAAGTTGACTCTCCTGATTCTCCAAAGGTTAAGGAAGAAACAGTAGAGAGGAATTTGCCTAAAGATGCTACAGAATCTGGGAATGCCATTAGTATCACTGAACCTCTGGCACCATTCCCTCCACCACAATCTAGAGAGCCTCAACCTATTGAGCAGAGCAAAGAGGTAACACCACCACAAAAGAGGGGACGTGGAAGGCCAAGAAGGGTAGCTTTAGATAAATCTCCAAATACTCCGACACTTCTGGTTCCTTCTGAGGCAGGCAAAGTTGATTTGGGCTTACCGACAGTAATTGACTCCACTTCAAAAACTTGTACTCCTGATCCTTCTCCTGGTTCTTCGAATTTAGTAGGAAATAGCAGTGAAGCCCCACAGCAATCTGGTGTAGAGATTTCTTCAAACCCTCAACTTCCCACCCCTTCAGTTTTTGTTGCATCAGCTCCTCAGCCTATCCCTGCATGTCCTTCTGTAACAGTGCAGTCAAAGGGACGAGGTAGGAAATCTCAGAGTGGAGTACAAGCACCTCGTCGCAGGGGAAAGAAACAGGAAACGCTGTTGCCTAGTCAGCAGAATTTATCTGTTCCTGATTCAAAAATGAATGAACAATCACAAAGTACATCCATCAGTACAGCACTCATTGGTCCCACAGGAAATGTTTCTAGTGCTTCTGTCCCTTCTAGTCTTGGTAATCTACCTGGCAGTTCTGCTGTAGAAGGTGTTGGAGGAGCTGCTAAAAACGAGTCAGTGATTACAGTTGGTTCTCAGTTAAACCCTTCTGTATCTGCTCCCTTACATTCATCTTCACCTTCCCCTACTGTTTCTCCATGCGTGAAAGTGCAAAATGTGAGTAACCAAAGTGGAACAGGAGCACCGCGACGTCGTGGTAGGAAGCAAGTTTTGGTATCACCTTCTGTTCTGGACGCCTCATCTGAGCCTTCAAATTCAAGTCCACTCTCGCAGATTAAATCTAGTGACTCATTAGGTGGTAAAGCCATCGCTACTAGAAGCAATCAGGGAAACAATATTCAGGAACTGAGAAATGTAAACCAGGAGGATGCATCCAGTACTGCAGCTCATGATAAAAAATCAACTGGAGAATCAGGTGAAGTTGTTCCACACCTAGAAGTAATCAGCCTATCAACCATTCTTGAAGGTGCTGCCAGGTCTACAGGTAGGAGATGTGCATTTATGTCATGTAGAAACTGATATTTTTCTAGCCCAATGTAAATATTATTTTTTATATGGTGCAGATGGAATTCAAGTTACTACTAATTGTAATTTAGCTTCTGTCACAAAAGAAGTTTCAGTAGAAAGTAGCTTGCCAAAAACTAAATTGGGCGAACTTTCTCGAGATGAAGGTGGAGTTGGCCTGACTCCACCCTCAATAAATAAGACCTCTGTGGAGGAGGCCCAGAGCCAAAGCTCATTGAGTAAAACATCTGCAGCTCTTGGTCCAGTTATTGAATCATTGCCTGACTCTGCTGCTGCTGAAACTGTTGGAAGAACTGAAAATCATCCTTCTGCAAAGATTGCTCCCAACTTGCAGCCAATTATGTCTTATACTTCACTCACAACTGGCCCACAATCTAGCTCTATTTCTCTCACTCCTGCCCCACAATCTACCCTTCCAGATGCAGTTCAAGTCAAAAGGCAAGGTCGAAAGGGTGCAAATAGAGCAGAAGCACCTAGGCGTAGAGGGAAAAAACAAGGTCCTGTTTCACCTGCTGTCGATACTTCAGTTAGTCAGGATCTACATAATAATCCGAGAGATTTTCCAGTAAACAAGGCTGTGTCCCTGAAAATTAAGCAAGATAACGATCCAAAAGAAATGATAAATCTTCCTCAGGTATATTAATTTGTTTATATTATGTTATGAATAGGTATGTTGTGTGTACATCCAGTATCATGTTTTCCATGTGTGGAAGAATTCAACTATTACATCTGACAAATATTTGATTTTTCTCCAAAAAAATTCCAGGAAGTGAATTTACCTAGTGGCATCATTGGTCAAGATCCAAAAAGAAAAGATGCTAGTGGAATTCCGGTCTTCGGACGAATTCAGACTGCTGATGTTACTGATGTTGCTCGAGTGATGAAGGAGATCTTCTCTGAGTCTTGCTCACCAAAAACCAAAATTGTTGACCCTTGTAAGAATGAAAGTAAAAGTGCTCCTGCTGTACCTGTATCAAGCAATACAGATGTGGAGGTGGTGAAAAACCAAATCTCAGAGGATGTAACTCATTCAACCATACCAACTTTGGAAAGAGAAGCTAAAGTTAAAGAAATTTCAAGTGAGACTTCCCCACAATCTGCGTCTGAAGTTGGTTTTGGAATGGAAAGGAACAATTCTTCTGCTTCGAAGAATGATTCTAGTCCAGAAAAGGATGGTTTGAAGCTGGAAATCAAGACAACAGATGATGCATCCGAAATTCTGGTAGCTTCGGCAGAGGCTTCACACCAAAACCCTACAACATCTATGGAGGTGCCTCAATCAAATCTACTCAGTACTGGTGAAACAAAAGATGCTTCATCTTGCAGAGATCCTTTTGATCTCCCTGCTCCTGATGCATATGCATTCATCAATGATGATGGCTCAAATGTGCGTTCTAAATCTGCAGAAGAGCCTCCTGACATGAAACTGGATGACTCTGCCAATGGGTCTGTGAAATCTTCAGCCATTAAAGTTATTAATCATGAGATGGAGTATCCAATTTCTAATAAAGATGATGAAGTTGGTGGTAATCTGACAGGGACACTGTCTGGTACAAATACAAACAGTCCTATCAAGAGCAATTTGGAAAATGAAAAAGAAGCTTCCCTAAGTACATCATTCCCATCTGCTTTGCTTGTTTCAAGTGTTGAAACTCCGACTACTTCCGTGAAAACTGATGCGGTTGTTTGTCATGCTGAGATGGGGATGATTATTTCTCCTACTGTGGATCAGCCAAGTTCTAGCAGTTGTAATGTGGTTGAGATTGCTTCTGGAAACTGTAGTGGATCTTCAAAGGAAGCATCGGTTGATAATCTGCCTCTTGAAATCCTAGGTGCTGAGGGGATCAAAAGTTGCCCAGGAGCTGCTATGGTTGGGGACTCTGTAGAGTTATTGGAAACAAATGAAACTTCTGATGCTTTGGGCAATAACCTCATGCAGACACCCACATCAATTGGTTTTGATCAGTCAAAAGATGTTGAGCAAGCAAGGGAACATTGTGTGAGGTCCGATGAATGCACCACCATATCTAAGGATGCTGCCTTTACTGGTGAAGCTATTGTAGAAGGTTCTGAGAATATCAAGAATCTTGGACCTAATCATAGCTTGGATAACATAATGTCAAATTATAATGCTGTCTGTTCACAAGAAATAGCTTCAGAATTAGGCAAATCAGAAGACTTGTCTGTTGGAAATAAAGATGAAAAGAACCTTGTGTCTGAGCCTTTGCAGTCGATCACTTCTGATTCTACTATGAAAGAGTTACCTCCAGAAGATCAAGGTTTCTTGCAGCTGCCACAGGCTATTAAAAGAGTTGAGGTTGATAATACCGAGGGTTGCAACATGGAAGTGGACAATTCTGAAAATAAAGTGCCTCTTCCAAAAGATTTTGTTACTGCCTTGATTGACCCTCAAGATGTTACGGAAGGACGTTTTGTAACAGAACTACATTTTGGAGTTGGAAGTAGTGAGGTAGTTTCCAAGGCAGAAGAATATTTGTCCTCACCAGAAAATTTCCCTTCTGAATCTGTCAGTCAGAAGAATGATCAAATTGCAGTGAACTTGCATCCTGGAAATGAAAATGCAGAGGGTTTGTCTATAGATATGTGCACTAAAGTAGCAGACTTATCAGAAGCACGTGCAAGAGTTTCTCATGATGAATCTTCCAAGACAGAATCAATCCCAGAAGATCATATTGGGAAAGATCTTCCTCCTGGGTTTGAAATGGCCAAGGATGATTCCATTGTTGCATCCAGTATGCAAATGCAATCTGCTATGTCACAGGTGATGCAACTAAATTAATTTTGATGATTGCCCTTATCAGTAGCAGCAGCAGCATTGGCTGCGTGGACATTCTTGTGCTAATAAATTTTTTCTTATCTTATCCCCTACCTTAATGTCTGTCTATGCCTCACTTTGTTGACATGCGTGGGACTACCTAGAATTTGGGAACTATGATTGAAGTTCAGAGTTTCCTGCTCAAATTACAAAATTTGAACTTTAACAGTTCTTTTGTTCACTGAGTCTAATGACATAGTCCCATGCCTATTTGGTTTGCAGTTTTTTGCCCCTTGTTTTGCGGTTTTTATAGGCTGTGAGAAATTCAAATACTGGTTAAGTTGTGTATTATTTAGATACAGTGAACTGTTCTAGTGAGACATGCCTTATTATTTATTTATTTTTAAATTGTGTTATTGCCTCAGTTTTATCTTTGTAACGATGACCTGTCTTCTATTTACACCATAGCTTGTTGGCTAATTCTTAGTAATGGTTCCAGCAAAACTTAATCTGCAGATTGATGTTTAAGAGGTAATACTATTGATGACAAGCCTTGTATACAAACAGTTCTTGTGTGGCTCGTTGATTTGCTTACTGTGTGAAATTTTCCTGTTGTGGCAGTTACAACGTACAAATTGATTTTATTTGTCCTTAATCTTTTACATAAAGTTCTTTGGTTTATATAAAAGATATTTATTGGCTGTATCAACAGGTTTCGTTGCTTAAACATGTCTCTTCTTCTAGTGAGGAAGTGCCTAGCAGTTATGCTGATGAAGTCCGCCATGATATTGATGTTTCAAAGACTGGCAAATTTGCAAAACAAACTATTACAGAGGAACTTGTCTCTATATCATCTCCGGTGACCCAGAATGAAAATATGGGAAGCTTTCATGTGAAGAGTCCATTAGCCACAACAGGGTTTCATGGTTCTCATCCTTTGATGGACGATCAATCAGATATGGTTGGTGGTGTTGTGCCAAAAGATTTGTCACCAGACATGATTCTCACTTCATCTCCATTGGCTATGGATGAAGGGAAGGAGGGATCACCTGAGGAACATTTAGTTTGCAATTTGGCATCAGAGGCATCTAAAGGATCTGTAGCCAAAATCGATGAATTGGGTGAATCTTCTGCAGATATGGTTGTGCTTGAAAATAACAAAGAAAATATGGTTCCGCGCACATCTTCCTTGATTGAAGAAGCTTGCCCTGACCACCATTCTTCTGAGAAGTGCCCAGTTAAAGAGGAATCAAAGGAATCTGGTGCTGAAAAGAGTGATCAGAACAGTTTAGCTAAGGTTGGTATGGTTGTTCCTCAGTTTATGCAGGAAAACGTGGATGATCATTCATCGTACCTTGTAATTGGGGAAGATAAAGCTGATGGCTTATGTGGGAAGGGCTCTTTTTGCAGCTTATTGGTACCAGCAAGATCAGAATTATCTGAACATGACAAAAATTATCAAAGAGATTTAACTGTGGTTGAACCCTTAACATCATCAGAAAATAATTCATCTTCCTTTGTATCAGAGGACGAAAAAGTTGACCAAATGTCTGGAAGGGGTTCATTTAGTGAGTCGGTACTGGACGGATCAAAAGAGTCTGAATCAGGTGATAAAAGCTTAGGCCTACCTTTAAGTTCTATGGAAGTGCTGGAAGAGAAGGTTGAGGCTCCATCTAAGAGCCAATCAACCCGCTCATCATCTGAGGAACTGGAAGTCCATGAAAATGAAAGGAGTGACCAAGTGGCTGTCGACCTTGTTGATGAAATTATACCTGAAGATAGATTAATAAATGATGCTTTACCTTTGTTGTCCTCGACAATGGTAGAAGAGAAGTCTGAGGGTTCAAATGTTGTGAGTGATTGTAGCATCTCAATGCAAACAGATGAACCCAAACCAACTGGAGATGAGGAGAGTAATAATATTGTTGCATCTCGACTTGGTGGTATTGAGCCTGAAATTACTGAAGGAGATGTGATCTTGCCTTCATCTTCGCTAATAAAAGAGGCTGAAAAGACTGAAGGCTCATCTGTTAGAAGTCCTGACAGAATCACAGAGGCCCTGGAGGTATCAAAAGTGTTTAAAACTGAAAATGTTGATGCAATTCCATGTCAGACTGTTTTGTTGATGCCTGAAGATAGCAAGATTACCGGTACTGAACCTGAAGGTACTCAAGTTGGTAATATTGTGCCTGAAGATCAATGTGGATCAATGTCCATGTGTTTGCCTTCCTCAGAAAATCATGATAATACTGAGAGCTTGCCTCTGAGGATTTCAGAGATAACAAATGAATCTGGAACTCAACCGCAGAGTCAATCTGCAGTGATGGAGCTGGAAGACTCATTGGGGAACTCTATTCTGCCTTCAGAGTGTCAGGTGATGCAGGAACAAAAGCTTGATGTTTCTTCAAACATGAAAGAAAACTCACTCAAGTCCCCATCCTCCATTTTGCCACCAGAAACAAAGATCAACGTCTCATCTGAGAGTGTTCCGGTTGGCAACCCAGTTACTTCACCAGATCTAAAGAGTAGTCAATCAGAAATGGATGATCATTCTGGTAAGACTGACCAACAGATTGTATCTGAGTATACAGGGTTGCCATCAACTTCGTTAGATGCTCAGGGGGTAGAAAGTGAGAGCCAATCTGAGAAGGATGCGGATTCAAAGAGATCTCAAACTGAAGCGGATAATAGTGTTGGTAAGATTGAGCAACAGATTGTATCTGAGGACACAGGGTTGCCCTCAACTTTGTTAGACACGGAGTTGGAAAATGAGAGCCAATCTGAAAAGCATGAAGATTCAAAGAGGTCTCAAACTGTGGTGGAAGATCAAACTGGCAACACTGAGCAGCAGATCGTGTCTGAGGGCACAGTGTTGCCACCAACCGTGTTGTCCGCAGGATTAAAAGATGAGAGACGGTCTGATGCAGATTCAGAGAGGTCTCAATGTGGAACAGACGATCATGCTGGTAAGACTCAGCAACAGGTTGTATCAGAGGACACAGGGTTGCTTTCAACCTTGTTAGCCATGGAGGATGATAGCCAATCTAAAATGGATGCAGACTCAAAGGGGTCTCAAACTGAAGCGGATGATCATCATGCTGTTGAGACTGAGCAACAGATCGTATCTGAGAATGCAGGGTTGCCGTCAACTTCATCATCCGCAGAGAATGTAGAAAGTGAGAGCCAATCTGAAAAGGATGTAGATTCAAAGAGGTCTCAAGCTGAAGCGGATGATCACACTGGTAAAACGGAGCAACAGATCGAACCCAAGGATGCAGCAGGGTTGCCAGCAACTTTGTCAGCAGCAGAGGCAGAAAATGAGAGCCAATCTGAAAAGGATGCAGTTGGTAGTTCAGTAGCAGTCACAAAATTGGGTAGTTAAAAGTGTATGAACGAAATAATTGCGTAAAGTATATATATGTAGGCGGTACACAGACCGATTTAACTGTAGTTTCATCATCGTAATACAAGTCATTGGTGCGATTTCACCTGCCTTGAAGGTGTTTAGCTTTCTTGGTAGTACTAAATCTAGTGGTTTCCTCTGTCATCTGTGCTCCAGAATGGATTCAGGGCCCAGAGCCAGTACGGAGTTGACAAGTTAAAGTACGGTCAATTCGATATGAATTGAATTAAGTCTTTTTTTAACCATGAATTAATAATATGTAATTTATGAATTATTACAATTATCAATAATTTATTAAGTTCATAAAAAGAAGTTAAAAGACACTTTTAAGGTTTTTCAAAAAAATCCTAAAATTTAAATTTAATAAAAATTTTGTAATTTTATAGTTTGAATAAATTTGATTAACAGTGGGATATACTTAAATTAATAAAAAATTATAATATCTATAATAGAGAATGGTGATGGATATTCAATTTATAATTGTATTAGCAGAAAAGACAAGAGATGAGTAAAGAACAGCAGGACAAAGCTAAACTGGGAGTTCAGAAATGGCACAACTGACCGTTTTTGTTGAATTTCCATGTATTTGATTGAATGATTATATTATATGAAGTATACTGATGGGCTTGGTTTAAGTTTGCATT
>JAOSBO010000211.1:50570642-50583725 GCA_027563915.1 Erythroxylum rotundifolium | reverse complement strand
TAAAAATTATATGATTATAAATCTAATTAATATTTAGATAAAATATAATTAAACGATTAAACTAAATTAAATTAAGTGTATTTTTAATTTTTATATACTAAATATTATTATTAAAATTATCTAATTAATATATAAATAAAGATATGTGCTTTTATCATTTTTTAAAATTATAATGATTTTAAAAATTGGTAAAAAGATTGTTTGATTTTATTTAAAAGTATAAGGATTTAAAAAAAAAGAATTTAGAAAAAGGTTAAAGTAAAAAATTAGAATGAAAAAAGAAGAGGAAAGGACACGCATGTGGCTGTTAGTTGTTGACTTCGATTTCCCAACTAACCAACCGAACCGAACCGAACCGCACCTACCGCTGACCTGAACCTCCACTTCTACGCGACCTTACCAAAATCCCCAAATCAAGCAATCTAGGGATTTAATCCCTTTCCCAATCTCATGGAACCATCTCCACCGCCACCAGCACTATCTCCTCTTTCCGAAGAGGGTCAACGTTCGATGGAATTCCACATTCCGATGACCAATGCCCCCGCTGAAGACGACCCTACCTCTTCCTCTCTATGGGACTGGGCCAATCTACTGGACTTCACTGTCGACGATCACTTCCCTATAAATCTTGACGATGACTCCCCAATTTCACCGCCACAACTCAATTCAACGGAGAATCCGGTTGAGGATCGGGTGAGGAAGCGTGACCCCAGGTTGACCTGCTCCAACTTTCTTGCGGGTCGGGTCCCGTGCGCCTGCCCCGAACTCGACGAGTTGTTGGAGGAGGAAGGCTTGCCTGGGAAGAAAAGAGTTCGGGTCGCCCGAGCTGGTGTTGGTGCGATCAGATGCCAAGTTCTGGGTTGTGAGGCGGATATTAGCGAGCTTAAGGGTTATCATAGGAGGCATAGGGTTTGTTTGGGTTGCGCGAACGCGACCTCTGTTAATCTTGATGGTGAGATCAAGAGATACTGTCAACAGTGCGGCAAGTACGCTGCTTTTTTTGGATTTGATTATTTATAATTTTCAATTTTTTTCATTCTAATTTGATTGTTATACTGGTGATGGTGATTCAAGTTGTTCTGTGTGGATTTGCATGTGAATTTTGGCGCCAGGTTTCACCCGTTGACTGATTTTGACGAAGGGAAACGTAGTTGTAGGAGAAAATTAGAGCGTCACAATAATAGACGGAGAAGAAAGACCCATGACTCACGTGGTGCTGGTGATAAGGGAGTGTTGGAGGACTTGCCGAATCAATCAGCTATGTGTGACGGTGAAGCTGGGAAAGGTTGGATTTCGCAAGTTGGGCTTGATTTGGTTTAGTGTTTTGATTGTTGGGTGTGTAACTAACGGTTTTCTTTTTCTCTCTGACGTGTGGCAGATGTTCAAGTAGTTGAGAGGGAAACATTGGTTGAGTCTGAAAATGGACGATTTCCCTCTCCTAGTTCTGATCCCAATTCCCAGAATCGGATTAGTGATAGTGGTTTGTCCTGTGGGGCTTCTGGTGAAACCCAAATGGATGCTGGGAAAGATGATTCAAGATTTGCATTATCCCCTTCAAATTGTGACAATAAGACTGCTTACTCATCTCTGGTGGGTGTCTACTGATTTGCTGAATGAATGCTGTCAATTCCTCTTTGTGCACTTTCATCAATTTTTGGGGATGTTTTTAAGAAATGTAGCTATTATTGATGAATTCTTTTGTGAAAATATGTTTAGTGCCCAACAGGTCGGATCTCATTCAAGCTTTATGACTGGAATCCTGCAGAATTTCCTAGAAGGCTCCGCCACCAAGTATTTTAAAGAATTCCTGTTACAGTTTAGTATTTGAAGGAGAGAGAATTTTTTATGTTCTCTTGGATATCAGGAGTTGGTTGACATGTAGTCACATTTATTAACAGATATTTGAATGGTTGGCGAACATGCCTGTTGAACTGGAGGGATACATTCGTCCTGGATGTACAATCTTGACTTCATTTGTTTCAATGCCAACATTTATGTGGGAAAAGGTAAAATTTCTAAGTTCCTTCCTCGAAATGGTGCTAATGGTTTTGGCTTTTAAATTGAAATGTCTTTGCAGGAAATGTGGTGTTACTAGCAGTCAGTGTCAACACTCAGTTATTTGACCCGAGGCTTCATTTGATCTTATGCCAGAATTTAATGTTTCATATTTGCTTAATTGAAAATTTCAAAAGTGATTGATAACTAAATTTATCTTTTTGGCGGTATTATTTTCATGAACTATTGTAACTTGAGCATGTACTATGAGAAAGTTGTCCAGGGCTCATGAAGATTTAAGTATGGTTTGTCATCAATTGCTGAGTTGGTAAAATGTTTAGGAGTGTAACTTTCATTTATTGTAAATATATGTTGCTTCATTTAGACAGTTTGGCAGCATTTACTATCCAAAATAATCTAATTGGTTGCATCAAGCAGTTATTTCTGTATAACACTGTTTTATTTATAACATTTTCTATTTCTATACATAACGTGTCAGTTCTTGAGGCAATCGATTTATTTTGATTATAATATCTTGATGCATCAAGCAGTTACTTGAAGATCCTATGTCACACTTGCATGATCTTGTTGTTGTCCCTGGGAAGATGCTGGCCAAAAGAGGCCCTATGGTTATTTATCTCAACAACATGATTTTCGGCATTAGGAAAGGTAAGATGATACTGGAGAACTTTAAATGTTTTATGTGTGTTTATTTTGTGCTTCTAGCGTGACGATATATTCTGTATATCGTTCCTCTGAGCCTTTCACAGTCGTATTCTACTCCGTCCTCTTTCTGTTTAGTTTTTGCCTCTTGTGTTTACATGCAACATTACTTCTAATTTTTTCGTGCCATACATGTTTATATTGTTGAAAGTGCTTATTATGATTTTTTCTTTTTATAACGCTCATCTGATAGCTAAAGAATCAACTATGAAAATGGTAGAATGAAATCTAAATGAATTTATGATATGTTATTATTGCATAAATGCAATTGAAGCCATGAATGTCTTGATCTGTTTCCTCATGGTGGCTATATGACTTAAACCATTGCCTCTGATCTTTTAGTACACGAATTTAAGAGCTTGACTAATCTTAACTGCTTTCTGCCATGTCACTGAATCTGGTTAATTAAACCTTATGGTTTGGTTGTTTAAAATGTTGATGAGTGTAGATGGAGTTCTGATAAAAGTCAATATGAAAGAGCAGGCCCCAAAACTTCACTATGTTCATCCTTCATGTTTTGAGGCTGGAAAACCTATGGA
Source organism: Erythroxylum rotundifolium (assembly GCA_027563915.1). Lineage (NCBI taxonomy): Eukaryota > Viridiplantae > Streptophyta > Magnoliopsida > Malpighiales > Erythroxylaceae > Erythroxylum > Erythroxylum rotundifolium. Next base: position 50,580,468 of record JAOSBO010000211.1, on the reverse strand, counting down.
GTTTGTTGCTTGTGGAAGTAATCTGTTGCAACCTAAATTTCGGTACGGCAATATGACTGAAGTTTTAAGCAGATTGTACAATTGATTTTAGATTACATTCGATTGTTTCATCTAGTGCATCAGTATTTGGCAGAGTGTTATTACCAACAGCTCGTTGTCTTTATTAATTTACTTAATAACACATTGATTTTGATTTGATAACTTTTTGTAAAATAGGAAGTTGATTTTAGAAATCAATTTTTAGATTGCTGCATTTGTTATCTTATATCTGGATCAACTTGAAACTATATATATAATTCAAAAAGCAATGTGGACTACTTGTTTGCTTGTTTGTGGCATGGGTGCATTCTATAAATAGTGACACATTCTCAGTCACTATAGAAACATTTTGCCGTTTAATCAAAAAGTAACATTATTTGATATGAGAACATTCAGAATGAAGTCCTTGTTTTTTCATTTTCTTGTAGAATATATCTATAGAATTTCTATGAGACTTCATGTGACATCATTACAATTAGTGTAAGCAACTAAAATCTACTAGATTACTAGTTGCTGTCAATTTTCTACTAGTATCGACTTACTTGCTAACATGATGATGACTTGCAATGCCACATATAAAAACTACTGGAAAATGATGTATGGATGGCTGTGAGGCTGGTTTTTGAGGCTCTAAGTACAATTTGTAAGTTTTTTTTGTTCTGCTTCATCAGGGCTTCCATAAATATAAACTTTTATACTTTGGGATTTGTTAACGATGTTGACAAGTAATAGTTTGAGAAAAGCCATCACCTCTCTATGTTAGGCTGATAATGTATATATAATGAGGAGTTACAATTATAATAGGAAATTGTATATGTGAGTAAATCATGGGATAACTGCTATATCCCATGTTTACTCTATCACATTATCACATTCTTAACACCCCCTCAAGCTAGAGCATAAATATTAATCATACCCAGCTTGTTACATATATAATCAACCCGATTCCCCACTAATGATTTGGTATAGATATCTGCTAATTGTTCTCTAGTTCTCACATGATTTAATGAAATCAAATTTTGTTGAACTTTTTCCTTGATAAAATGGCAATCAACTTTGATGTGCTTGGTTCGCTCATGAAAAACAAGATTTTTAGCAATGTGAAAAGCGGCTTGATTATCATACCATAGGTCCATTGGACTTGTGTAAACGATGCCTATCTCATCAAGTAATTGTCTTAGCCTCATCAACTCACATGTGGCTTGTGACATAGTCTTGTATTTCAATTCAACACTTGATTTAGCTACCACTGTTTGTTTCTTACTCTTCCAAGAGATGAAATTCCCTCCCATACACACAGTAACCTGAAGGGGATTGTCTGTCACTCGGATACCCTACCTAATCTGCATCTGAAAATGCTTTTATCTTTTTATGATCATGATTTGAATAGAGTATACCTTTTCCAGCAGCTCGTTTTAAATATCTCAAGATATTCATTACTGCATCCCAATGAGATGTGCGTGGTGTACTCATGAATTGACTTACTACACTCACACAATAGGTTATATCTAGTCGGGTCATAGTGAGATAATTAAGTTATCCCACTACTCGTCGATATTGCTCAATGTCCTCAAGTAACTCTCCATTTTCTGCACTAAGTTTCAAGTTTGGTGCCATAGGAACTTTCGGAGGTTTTGCACCAATCATTCCAGTCTCTGTTAACAAATCAAGAACGTATTTTCTTTGGCAAATAAATATTCCCTTTTTACACCTTGATACTTCAATGCCTAAGAAATATTTGAGTTGTCCTAAATCTTTTGTTTGAAATTGACTTTGTAAGAAGTCTTTAAGCATTTGTGTGCCTCTCTCATCACTATGTATGATAATTATATCATCCACATAAACCAAAATTAATATTAGTCCTGCATTCGTCTTTTGCCAAAATAAAGAACGGTCATAATGGCTTCACTTTAAGCCAAAGTTGATAACAACTTCACTTAATCTCCCAAACCATGCACGTGGTGATTGCTTTAAACCATACAGAAACTTTTTCAGTTTGCAAACTTTAGTACCCCCCTGAGCAATAAAACCTAGTGGTTGTGCCATAACAACCTCTTGTTGCAGCTCACCATGAAGAAAAGCATTCTTGACATCAAGTTGGATTAAAGGCCAATAGGAAGATGCAACTAAGGAAATAAATAGACGAACAGAAGACATTTTGGCAACTAGAGAGAAGGTTTCCATATGATCAATACCATGCGTCTGAGCATAGCCTTTAGCCCCTAACCGAGCCTTCAAGCGAGCAACAGAACCATTTGGATTCATCTTGATAGTATACACCCACTTGCATCCAATTGCGTGCTTCCCAGGAGGTAATTCAACTAAGTCCCACATTTGGTTAGCATCCAAAGCATCCATTTGTTCCTACATTGCTCGTCTCCACCCCTCATGAGAGAAAGCTTCCTTTACAAACTTAGGAACAACAACTGAGTCTAAGGAAGACACAAAGGCACTAGAAACAGGTGAAAGAGACTCATAAGAAACAAATGAAGTTATAGGGTACTTACAGGAATGTTTACCTTTGCAAAGAGCAATGGGTAGGTCAAGTCTTGGGTCTCGGGAGGACACAACTAGTGGAGGCAGAGAGTCCATAGAAGTGTCATCAACCTGCGAATCTAGAGTAATGGGAGGACTTGCAAAAATACTGGATTGTCGAGAATAAACTTGGGTGATAGGGGGACAAGGGAGTGGAATGTCCAAAAGAGGTGAAACAGACTCAACTCGGTGAACTTGATAGATAAGAAAATGATCCTCAGGAGATAGGGATATTGCATATTTGTGGAATATGGAGTATTTTCAAAGAAAGTGACATCAGAAGACACTAAATGGCGATGCAATTCAGGAGAATCACAGCGATAACCTTTCTGAAGTTGAGAGCACCCAAGGAAGATACACTTTAATGCTTTAGGATCAAGTTTGGAGACAAATGAACTTGAGTAACATACAAAACAAGTACAACCAAAGACACGAAGAGGCAAAGAAAATAAGGGTTGCGAAGGAAACAAAATAGAAAATGGAACTTTACCATTAAGAACTACTAAGGGCATGCGATTAATAAGATAGCAAGTAGACATCGGCCCAAAACTCTTTTGGGACTTGTATCTTGAATAACAATGCCTAAGCAACTTCCATAAGGTGTCGATTCTTTCGTTCAGCAACTCCACTCTGTTGTGGGGTAACAACACAAGAATATTAATGAAGGGTACCTTGTTGTGACAAAAAAGAAGTAAAGGGGGCAGAGAAATTTTCCTTGGCGTTGTCATTGCGTAATATTTTAATTATGGAATCATGTTGGGTACGAATCTCAGCACAAAAGGTAGTGAACACATCAAATATCTCATAACAACTTTTTATTAAATAGGGCCAAGTATTCCTGGAGAAATCGTCTACAAAAGTAATAGAATAATGAAATCCCAATTTTGACACAATTGGACTTGGACCTCAAACCTTTGTATGCACAATTTCAAATGGAGATGCAACTCTCTTATTGACTCTAGGAAAGTGAGGAAAATGTTGATGTTTGGCAAATTGACAACACTCACTCAATGGAAGACACTTGAATATCAGGACGTAGACTCTTTAAAGCCTTCAATGAAGGATGACCAAGACGACAATGTAGGATATTTGGATAGACGATACTAGAACAAGCAGTGGGACTAGGACCATGAACTAAAGGAGACTTCAAGATATATAGGCCGTTGGACTCTCGGCCTCTACCAATAATCTATCTTGTCCCAAGATCCTGATAAAAAACATTGTCTGGATAAAATTGTACAAAACAATTGAGGGACTTGGTAATTCTACTAACAGATAATAAATTCAAGGGGAAGTCAGAAAGGTAAGGAACTTGAGATAGAGGGATTTTTTGAAGAGACAGCGGCAATGCCTTTGCCAAGTACAAAAGCAACAGAACCATTGGCTAGAGTAATTGGGGGTAAGTTGTTCAATAGGGTGAAATTGGATAGAATACCTGTCTCCAGTCTTGTGGTCAGTGCCTCGGAGTCTATTACCCAATCATGAGGAATGGAGGACAGACATGTAGTGGGAGTGCTAATGTGGCAGCAACATTAGATGAGGAAGAGTTCCCTCTCATAGCTTGAAACTGAGTGAAAGCAGCTAATTCATTTGCAGTCAGAGTGATGGTCTGAGTTTGCATCTCCTCCTTCTTGGGGACCAAGTCATTATCATGTGCTACTCTACAGACTTTTTGAGTTCTCTCCTAATGTTGTAATTGGGGACAATTGGCTATGACACGACCAATTTCCTTACAATAAAAACAAGATCGGGTTTCTCATGTTTCTCTTCCCTCATTTGTTCCACCGTGACTCCCATGTCTTCCTCCTTTAGCTCCTCCCCTACCTCCTCTATTTTAGAGCTAATGCTTGCAAAAGCAGCATTTTCTGACTTGGATACTCTAGGAAACTTAGTTGTAGTCCTAAGAACGTGATGATATGCCTCAGTTAGAGTTAATTGGTCCACTCCAGTAGGAACCTGGGATCGGATATTGCTATATTCTTCTCCAAGACTCAACAAAAAGGCCATAGCCCCAAATTGATCATGTTGTCTCTGCACTTCTTCCACGTTGGTTGTAATAGGCATCACCTGATTTAATTCTTCAATTAATTTTCTAAAAAAGAATAATGGTCTCCTATGAGAGTGTCTGTCTTTTCTGTCTTCATAATATCATGTATTACCCTATACGTGCAAGAAAAGTCAACTTTGACATGATATAGAGATTCCAAATGATCCCAAATCTCCTTAATTGCGTTACAATGATTACCATTTGTAGGACCCTAGGAACCAATGTTTGTCTTAATAGGCCAAATAACCTTTTGTCATCTCTAATCCATTGTGATTTAGTGTGTTCATCTTGTGCAAAAACATCAATCTTGAGATGGCCTTCATTCGTCACACCCCTCATAAATGCCTCTACAGATTTACGCCACTCAAGATAATTGTTGGCACCTTCTAGTTTCCAATCACAGATTTTGGTTGGAGCAGGGATTAATTCAGCCACTGCCTTACCTTGAAAGAGCTCCAACATAGCCCTTTTAATTTCATTCATGTTAACTTTCTCATCGTTACTTCTGGTCTTCTCTAGATCACTAGTTGTCATATTTGGTGGAACGTTGACTCAACTCTCCAACGTCTCCCCGTCAGCTACCTCTGGCTGGTCATTCGTCGGCATCGTCACCCTTAGGCTATGCGACCACCTCTGGCTGTTCACTTGCCGGCATCGACCCTTGTTGATTGTGCGACCACCTTTGGCCGTTCACTCACTGTTGTCAACCCCTTAGGTTGCACCTCTCTGGTGCCAATAGTAACACCGCTGTTGCTGCTGCACAGTGGTACGACGTTCACCAGTTGCACATTAGCATACTCTCAGCCCACGTTGGGTTTCAAATGACCAAAATTGAGAGACTTGAAAGAACCAACCAGTCCTTAATCACAGGTATCGATCCTATCTGAGTTGAATTGAAAAGAAAGTTTTGGGTTTTGGGTTTTGGGTTTTGGATTTTGGGTGAATTTGGGAGTTAGGGTTTCAAGATAGGAGGGATTTTGAGAACCAGGGGAGTTAGGGTTTTTGAGGATCAGGCTCTGATACCATGTTAATGATGTTAACAGGTAATAGTTTGAGAAAAGTCGTCACCTCTCTATGTTAGGCTGATAATGTATATATAACGAGGGGTTACAATTATAATAGGAAAGTGTATCTGTGAGTATTACTCTTATCACGTTATCACATCCTTAACAGGATTCATATTTGATGCTGTTATAAGTGATCATAGTAGCTCAAATATCACTGAAAGTTAACTTCTTGGAATTATGGATGTTCTTGCTTGAAATCAGTTTGTAATACTCGTTGCTTCTTTATTCAAGATGGCATGTTATTTTTCAAACTGTTCTTGATGACTGCAATTTTCTTTTTTGCTTGGACTTGTATCCTTGTAAGTCTTAAAGCACTTTTGGCATCAAGCAACAAGCCCGTCTTTGTTATTCAGAGACGTGAATGTACATTTTTGATAGCTCTACTGGAATCAAATGCAATAATTCCTCTGCACAAGAATCTCATCAACTGTATTAACTGTACGGTGGTTGTCACTAATCGTGCTATCTTACACTGTCATTTTAGCATATTCAAAATCACAAAGAACATATTTGATAATGTCACGTGTTTTTTAGTTTTTGGTGAATGTGAATGTTACCTATTTAATACTTCAGACTGACTTGTTTCATTATCCCTCTTGTAATAAATTTGATTTCTCCTTTTCTTTTGTCTTTTCTGCTGTTAGGTCTTAGAAGCCAACTGTTTTAGGAAAGTTAAACTTGTCTGCTATTGTAACTGTTTTTTCACGCTATCTAATTTGCTACATTGCCATAGTCTCTGATTTTGATGACGTGACATGGAAAATAATGTTTTATGTAATGATGGCAGCTTTCTGATTTCATTTGCTGGGAGATATCTAGCATATGATTACTGTGTTGCAATACCGTGTCGTCATGTGGAAGGTGGTCCTCCAGATCATCAACTGTACAAGATATTGATCACTAATAGTGACTCTAATCTTGTTGGTCCTGCATTTATTGAGGTGGATAAGCGGCTTTTTGTCACTCGTGTGTTCTCTCCCACCATTTGCTTTGAATTTAATTTAAAATACTGGTCTTCTATTTTGCAGGTTGAGAACGAAAGTGGGTTGTCAAACTTCATTCCTATACTAATTGGGGATAGAGACACTTGTTCTGAGATGAAAATAATTGAGCAGAGAATTAATGCATCTCGTTTGTCAAATGGTTCATTGTGTGAGATTTCTTCGTTGAGGCAGGTGGCTTTTTCAGAACTTCTTGTTGACATAGCATGGTTGCTGAAAGAACCTTTTTATGAAAGTATTCAACCAGTTATGACCGCATTACAGATACAAAAATTCACTATATTATTGAAATTTTTGTCGCACAATGAATCAACCATCATCTTCGGTAAATTGTTGCAAAATCTGAGGGTCTTGATTGACAAAGTAGAGGTAAACAAAGTAGCTAATGGCAATACTGATTCTGGTATGAAGCTCTTAAAGAAATGTTTGTATCAAGCCAGACACACATTCCCTCAGAAGTTTGAGAAAAGCAAAAGTATTTGCCTCAAGATGGAAACTGCCATGCCGGAAAGGAATTATGATTCTGGTAGCTACTCCAAAAGTGGAAGACTATCAGTTGCTCCAGGCATCAATGAGGTTGAGATTTGCTATCTATTAGCTACCGATTTAGTGATATGTGAAAGTTTTGGCTCTGCCCTGTTCCCTGAACATGAGATTAGGAGGCACTTTGCAATCTAATTTCATAGTATCTATTTTTGGTTCCATTAGTTCAACTACAAGTTAGTCGGTAATTTTTTCATTCAGATGATATTTCCCTAAGATCTATCGTATTTTACAGGGTACGGGAGTAACTGCAAACTCAGGACCTAAAACTAGTGTAGAAGAAGTTCCCCTTTTGGATAAAGAAGTCGTTATGAACGTGGACCCCGTTAAGCAGTGGCCACGCAAGTCGTGCAGCTCTGTTTCTTCTAACAGATTCTTCAAGGCTCGATCCTCTATCGTCGTGTTTGCTATTGTCGTAGTTTGTTTTGGAGTTTGTGCTGTTCTTCTTCATCCTCATAAGGTTGGCAAGTTAGCAGTATCTATTCGGAGGTGCTTGACTGAGAGATTGAGATGATAGAACCGAGTCCTTGAATCAAAAGCTCTTTATCTGTATATTTTCCTCCCCTCCATTGTAGAGTCAGATCAAGGTTCCTGACACTAGTTAAGGCAGGCCCTCTGTGTTAGATTGATCAAGATCATGATAGTTGGCTATTTGCCCTCAGAATCAGAATGGTGATACATGTAGTTGCCCTCTCAGAATCAGAAAGGTCATGCTCTTTCAACAAGGAAATGAGGTAAGGACTTGACATTTCCAGTTTTAGGGGAAGTTTCTGTACAGGGAATGCCCTAATATTTTTGTAATCACAGTTCACTTGTATTCCTATAGTCAATTACTCTGACAAGCTTTCAGCCTCTGAAGAATCTTATTATTGTCATGAATTTGTAACCTTTGTAGTTATTGTGATGGATTAATGAGAGAATAATTTTGTCTTAATTCTTTCTTTTAATTAGTGTATTCATTCGTTTTTGTGGCCTACGGACCGGGTTGGGTTTAAGCCCACCCAAAATTAAAGTTCGGCTCAAAATTTTATAGTAGGAATTGACTCAAAGCTCCGTTGAGCGTGATCGGGCTCAACTTAAGCCCAATTTAATATTTTTAATTTTAAAAAATAATACTATTTTATTGAAAATTTTGGGCTTCAAATCGAGTTTTCCAAATTTTGCATAAAATGACAAAAATATATTATAATATTTGTATTACATGAAGTGATGCTACTAAAAATAATTTTAGTAATATAAATGATAAATTTAAAAAATTAAGAATCAAATTAAAAAAGATTTAAAATACAAGAATATAATGTACTGAATATATATCATAATTATTCAATCATAACTTAAGAAATTTATTATAATATGAGACATTCCTCATCCTCAACATCTAGTCGAAGTCGTCCTAAGATGCGAGATCTAAAGAGGTCTGATATTACATAAACGTACTCCTATTTAATATAGACACTATTTTTTATGGACCCACATGTAATGCGTTCTAACGATATTGTAAAAATTATAAATAGACTATAAGTAAATAATTAAATAAACATAAAAGGTGATAAAAATAGTAATTATACTTAAATACAAAAGTGCCAGAAATAAAAAATAAAAATAAAAGTACAATATGGGAAACTATTGTAGTATAAGTACCAATCTCCAAAAGGTTTATTTGGACCTTTTGTTTGACCAATTCTCCAATCATACGTAATCTCCATGGTCTCTTGAACATGTTACCGACACGCCAACTTTTATTCTCTTTTTGTTTCAATTTTATTATTAAAACATAAATTAAGAATGCAATTAAAATAATATATAAAAATAAAACCACGTTTTTGACCAAATAAAATAAAATAAATATGGATCTATGACCACGTTTGTAGAACTGTTAACACATGTTTTTGCTTAGACCATCAACACTAAACGATTCCGTAACCAAATCCAAAATTTGGATTTTTGTAAAATATTATAATCTTATAACAAAAAAAGTCCCGTAGGAGTGATCGACTTGATAGAGTAGAGGGTACGAGATTAAAAGGTCTTATGTTTGAATCCTCCTACTTATACCCTCTTGATCGAGCATATCATACTGGGCTTGCCTAATATGGAATACTCAATTGACGCGATTTATAGGCTATTACATTAATCTAGAGATTTATCTAATATACATGTAAATGATAACAACTGCGGATTTCTCTGTTCTAAAAAAAAACTAAAAAAAATATTTTAATTTTTTCAACATGATGCTTTTTATCATAATTGTGGAAAAAAATGATCCTTTTTTCCTGGTTTTTGTATTAATTTTTTAAATCTAAATTCAGCTAAAGTTTTTATGGTATTAGATTTTATTTATTGATTTTGAATTAGTTAAGTAATTAGAATTAATGTTTTAAAAACTGGACCAAAAATTAAACTGATGTGACAAAATATTTAAAGTTTAAATTGTTCAATTGATATTAAACTGTCATAAAACCGGCTAAAGATTGAATAAAATTAAAAAATTAAAATATAATTACAAAAAGTTGTCCTTACTGAAGTTTATTTGAAAAAGAGATTGTCAAATAAAAATTAATTGATTTATTTTAGTTTATAAAAACATATTAATT
>JAOSBO010000211.1:50510160-50522279 GCA_027563915.1 Erythroxylum rotundifolium | reverse complement strand
TCTTATGTATATAAGTAGCTAGAGGTGAAGCTTGGTTTGACCCAATTCGAACTTCAGATTGATCATTGACCCGAATCATTATTATAAAATAATACTAAGTATTGTTGTTATTGTTGTTGAAATAAAAAAAAACTAAACCAATCACATATAACATAATTTGATAAAATTTACTAAAAGTGTTCATTAAAATAATTGACACATTACTAAGTTGTCTGTTAAGCAAATCACAAACATTAGTGGTTTTCAGTTGAATTAGTTCATCATCATCATCATCATCACCCACTTGGAAATCTCACAACAAAGCGAAGTCTGAAAAAGCCTGATAATACGTAATTTTATCTCTATATAGTAGAGAGATTATTTATGATAGGTCTATATGTAATTATGATATGAAGAAAAAAAAGTAGTATAGTAATAATAAAAAAATACAAATAAGCAACACAGGTTAAAAGAGTAAATAAATAAAACTAAATAAATAAAATAAAACAAAAAAACAAAAAAAACAAACAAATAATAATAATAATAATAATAATACTAATGATGATAATAATAAATATAAATAATCAAAATTAAGATAAAATAATATTAATCACAACAACTTAATCAAAATAATATAACGATTAAAATTTTATTTAGACTTAGAAAACTTAACAACATATTTGTGTCAAAATTAAAATAAAATTTCAGTTGAATTGGTTGAAAACAATAAATAGTTATTAGTTAATAATACATTACCGAAAATCATTTAATAAATAAAAATCTTGATTTTTTTTTAGGAGGTGAAATAATCGAACCATCAATAACATCGAGCACCACAAAATCTGACCACCGGTCCAGTCCTCACCTCTGGCTCACACACGTCACCGGACCCAGCCGACTTATCTCACTCGCCCAGACCCTACCAGAGCGGACCGGACCAGACAACTCTTTGAGTCTTGAATGGTCCCCACCTCAATAAATAAAATTATGAATCCCCATCCCCCTGTGCCGTTACGCCCGTTAAGTCAGCACCGGACAAACCTTCTCGCTTTTGCGGTCCTAACGTCTCTCTGTTGTCCTTGGCGTTACGTCCGTTAACTTCTCGAAGACTCAGTCAGGTGGCTGACTCATCTCCACTCTCTCTCTCTTCTCAGTTTCTTTTTATTGACGCGTAAAGAAAGGTCAGTGAGGACGCTTACACCGAACCCACCCTATGTCTATATAAACAACTTCGGTTCACGCCCTCCATCTCCCTCATTGAAGGCAACAACGACACAACACGCAAGAGCCAAACACAGGCTCCCTTCACTTTCCTCCTCCTCCTCCTCCTTCTTCCTTCAGAAAAAAGAAAGAAAAAAATTAGAGGGGGGAAGAAATTAAAGAAATTTATATTCGGAAAAAGAGGGGTCTGTTTGAATTAATCTTTTCATTTCTTTGGATAGTGTGTTTTTTTGTTTTTGTTTTTGTAATTATGGGGACCGAGGTTTTGAGGCCACAGGATTGTTTGATTGAACGTATCAGGGATTCTCCGTGTCGCCGGCGGAATTTCCATGGAACTTCTAGTTTTTACCCTAATTGTTCTTCTAACCCTAGATTTAACCGCAAGCAGACTGTACGATCCGATAGATCGGAGCCGAGGAAGCGACACGCGGAGCCGTCGATCTCGAAGAGATCCAGCTCCGCCGACGATGTCAGGGCCGGTAGGATGAACAAGCACCCTAACGGAGGAAACCACCACAGCCACCATCATCACAACAACAATCAACGGAGTTTAGTTATGGAGAAGGTTACGATTTTGCGGCGAGGAGAGTCGCTTGACTCGAAGATCAAGAACAGCGATGAAATGGTAGTCGCCGGTACGGATCGGTTGGGCCCGGAGCCGGAGATGGTGCCGAAGCAGGTACGGATGGTGGATCTGAGGTCTCCGTTGGCTGGGAAGTCTGACATGTACGCCGGGTCGGCCTTTTCCATGTCCCCGGCGCCGAGCTCGCTTCCCCTGCCGTCCTTCTCGAAGAGGAAGCAGGTTTCGGTGGATGATTTGGCCACCAGAGATCTCCGACGCTTGCTTCGTCTAGAATTCTGAAACCGGAACCAGTATGATCCAGATCCGGATGCTCCGTTTCTGCACGTACGCTGTTATCCCGAACAGTCCTTGTAACGTCTAGCCGATTCTAGAAGATCCGATCATCTCGTGAGTTTTTGGTAAAACGGGAGGTAGATCTGAGAATCGGTGGAAATTACGAGGGCAAATTAGGTAAAACTTTGTATGTCTGTTATTGTTTAAATATGTTGTTAATAAGGGGTTAGTCTGGGGTTGTGAAAGTAAATTAGGAGTCTTTGATGGGGGGTTAAGATTAAAAAAAAAGAAAGGGGGACGAAGAACGTAGAAGAAAAAGTTAAAAGAGTGAAAAGTGAGGGGTAATTTTGTAATAAGTGGAAAGTAGTGTTTGGCAAGTGAAAGGGGGAAATCAAAAGAAGTGTGATGTGACTTGTGAGTTTGTTTGATGATGTGATATTACTTCTGTATCCTTCTCCTCGTCTGGTCTTATGTGTCTTGTTGTAGTTTGTAAAGGTGCGCTTAATGTTAATATCCTAATAATAATAAATATTAGTAATTTTAAATTTAATAGTCTGGTTCCAAACTTGAGTCAGTTGCAGATTTTGAATTTGTTGAAAAAAAAAGAACTGACAATTGCTTTTCCAATCCAAAGCTAAAATTAAAGTTACTGACGCATCTTTTGAGTTGATTGTGATGGGTATGTTGAGTCACTTTTACTTTTCAAACTTATCACGAGGAATCTTTGAATGGCAAATTAGGAATTGCAAGTCTAATATGTCTTGCCGAAGTGTGAATAATTTAATTTCTTAAAGCAACATTAATTTAATTTAATTTTTCAAAATAATATCAGTTTCTAAATTTCAGATATTAGATCTTATAAAATTACTATTATTTTTATTTATAAAAAATTGAAGTTTAATTGAATGGTTAGAACTACTAAAAGATCTACTGTTTTATTTTGATTTATAAGTAGTGTTTAGTTTACAATTTTTTTAAAAGATATATATGTTCTTTTCAAATTAAATGAGAATAAAAAATATGGATGACAATACCCGAGCTGGCTTGAGGACTGAGGCAGTCCGACCCGAGTCCGAGCTTTGACTTAGCCAAGGTCCATCCCTCAAATTTGCTTTTAAAAATTTTAAAATACAAAAGACATCGCTTTACTTATTAGAGTTGGGTGTCGGGTAGGTTAGGCTTGAATTTTTAGAAAATTTGGGCCTGAGGCTTGGTCAACCTGGGTTTGGCCCATTAGCTTCAAGCTGAGCTAGTTACCGTCCCTGATTAAAATGTTAACTATTTGTTATAGATGAGTTTTAATTTAAATCTTTAAATTTCAAATTCAGTTTCAAAATTCCAATTTTTTTTTTAATTACAGAGGAAAGAAACTACACGACATACAAAATTTCACTCGGCGCGGTGATAGATCGCTCCCTAGCTATCTGGCTGGAGAAGATCCAAAATATCAGACAGGAGTGCTGTCAAGACATGCAGACCTGGACTTGCGAACAATGCTAATTTAGCTAATTTATCCGCATGTTGATTCCCTTCGCGATAAACATGTTGAAGGTGAACAGTCCACTCACGATCCATCAACTCCATTATACCCTGCACTAGAGGAAAAATGTCAGTCATAACTCGTTGCGAGGATGAAAGAATATTAATAACCTCCAAGGAGTCCGTCTCGAGAATGGCATTACAGTAATCCTGTTCCCAAGCAATGCGTAACCCGTCAGACATCCCTCGTAGTTCGACTATTAATAGTGTGCATTCGCTTATTCTAGACAAGAAGCTGCAATACCATAGCCCTGTGTTGTCTTGAAATAATCCGCCAGCAGCACCTATACCCGAGCCTTGTTGCACAGCTCCGTCTGCATTTAGCTTTATCCATCTGTCCGGCAGTGGACGCCATTGTACTCCGTGTCCTATGGGCAGGTTTATTGTACGGATGACTCTTCTGGTCAACATTTGAGCTTTCCCGATCCAGCGCACATAATCGAGCACTAGACGATCAACCAAATTCCTCTCATATGAAATCCTCCTAAAAAAGGCTCTTGTTTTGCCATTGCCATAAGAACCAGCATGTCGTACCAAAGATGGTGGCCCATGCCTCCAGCTGCCGATGAGACGTACTTGTGATATTGGAGTGTAGCCACGTTGTCGCATCCTAATGGAGGAAGTCCGGCTATAGAATGTCCAGCTTAAGTTTGCTCCAAAAAGTTTTCACCCGGGAGCAATCCCTGACAGCATGCAATGTGGTCTCTTCCTGGCCACAGTACTGACAATTGTTGTCCGTTATTAGATGTCGAACAACTCGTTGTTGATTAGTGAGCAGCTTGCTTTGGGCTAGAAGCCATAAGAAGGACCGAATGCATTGTGGTCCTGCCCATTTCCATATCACTGTCTAGATTGGTAGTTGTGCCTCTGAAGTTAATCCTGTGATTAAATGATAAGCAGAGGCCACTGTGAATACTTCAGAGGGTCCTAGCCCCCATACAAAGCGATCTTCGCCCCTGTCTATTGAAGGAGGATATAAATGGGAAATATGCAGACATACTGATGGGGAGAGATATCGTTAGATCAGGTCCCAGTTCTAGTTCCCATCCTCATCCACATACTCGGTGATGTTTTGCTGTATCAAATTATGTTGCGGTGACTAATGGACCTCAATTGGCTAACCACAGGTCCAACCATAACCGTATCTGTCTGCCATTACCTACTTTCCAGCAGATTCCTTGTCGAACGTAATCCCACGTGGCTGCAATCCCTCGCCAGATGATCGAAGCCCTTTGTTTGTTTAAGGTTTGCGGGATCTGTTGAAAGTTTAGTTGATATTTTGCCTGAAGGATTTGTATCCATAGGGTTGACGGCTTGGTGAGCAATTCCCATCCTAGCTTTGTCAAAAGCGCATCATTGGTCGCTCAAATGCGTTTAAAGCCTAAGCCTCCTAACTTTTTAGGACAACAAACTGTTTCCTGGTTAACTAGATGAATATTACGGTCTCCCACTATCGACCCCCAGATGAATCTTTGCATAAGTTTTTCCAGGTCATCACAGAGTTGCCTAGGCAATTTGACCATTTGCATCGTAAATATGAGGAGTGAAGCTATCACTGATTGGGTTAATGTGACACGCCCTGCCAGTGATAACTCGCGCGCTCGTCATCTAGCTAGTTTGTGTTATGCTCTGCCAAGGATGTATTGATATGTAGATCTCTTAGTCCTTTTGTGAATCAATGGAACACCTAGGTATTTCCCCAAGTTTTGCGTGCTTTGGATATGTAGTATTTGGCTAAGTCTATGTGTCTGGTCCAGAGAAACATTCTTAGAGAAGTAAATCCGGGTTTTAGTACTATTCACTTTTTGTCCAGATATGTTGCAGAATGTCCCCAAGATTTGCGATACCTCCGCCAGTTGCGATTTCATCGCTTCACCAAAAAGTACTAGATTATCAGCAACAAAGAGATGGGAGATGCAAGGCCCTGTCCGACCCCACTTAAAGGGTTTTCACATGGCGAGGGCCATCGCATTAGAGATAAGATGACCCAATCGTTTCATGCATAAGACAAATAAGTAAGGCGATAGCAGGTCGCCTTGTCGAATGCCCCTTGATGGCCTGAAGGGTTATGAAAAATTACCATTCCATGTAACTTGCATTGTGATCGTGGAAACACGTTTCATGATGAGATTGATGAGATTGAGAGGGAGATCGATTTCTTGAAGCGTATCTTGGATAAATTGCCAACTGAGGCGATCGTAAGCTTTTTCGAGATCCACTTTGAGATCAAAATACCCAGTCTTCCCTTTTTTCTGTCTCATTGAATGAATTATTTCCTAGGCAATGATTATGTTGTCGATTATCTGGCACCTGAGAATGAAGATGCATTGGGTATTTACCACTAGGGTGTCAAGATGAGGTTTTAACCGGTTGACTATCACCTTGGACAAAGTCTTATATATTATGGAGCAAAGACTAATGGTTCTGAATTGAGTAATATATTTTGGGGACAATACTTTGGGAATTAAGACCAGAATCGTTTGATTCAAATCTTGTTCCCGCACCTCATTTCTGAACAGTTTTTGAATGAACGTCACTACCATTGGGCCCACTTTGTCCCATTGTTTCTGAAAGAAAAGAGCTGTAAACCCGTCGATGCCCAGTGCTTTATTCAGATTCATTCCGAATAGCGTTGTTTTGATTTCAGTGTGTAAGACTTGTTGTTCAAGTGTTTGTAGTTACACCGCTGGCAGGCAGGGAAAGGTGACTAAATCGTGCAAGTGCTGAGATTGCAGGGGTGGGGCTGTGTACACGTTTTCGAAATAATTCCGAGCCATTGACCGCAGTGCTGTTCATCTATCATAACCTCTCCACGTGTTATTGTCACTTTCTTCTGTTTGGAAAAGGTGACCGTGTGATAGTATTTGGTATTGCGATCGCCCTGTGAGAGCCAATCACACGGTGCTTTCTGATGCTAAAAAAGTTCTTTCTTGCATAACACTTAAACTAATTCTCCACTCAATTTGTCCTCCAGTACCAGTAGGGTGTCTGAGTCCTCAGACGTCATGGCCCTCTGCATGCCTTCCAGGCGAGCTAATAACCTTCTCTTACAACGGAAGATATTGCCGAAGGCTAAGTGATTCTAGTACGTGAGTTATTGAGAAAACGTGGTTAGAGATTGAGTAAACGTCCGAGCGTCTGGGAGCCAATTCTCTGTGACTACCTGAGGAAAATCCTCATGGGTTAGCCACGCAGATTGAAAACGGAACATTGGGTGGATGCCTTTGTGTGAATTGGGACGAACAATTTGAATCCGCATTGGCCGGTGATCAGAGCCCAAGAAGGGTAAATGCTGGTTAATGGTAAGTGGAAATCATTCACACCAAGACGTCGATCTAAACACTCTATCGAGGTGAGCCTGGATATTTCCTCGCTTCCACTTAAAACGGGATCCTATGAAGCCTAAGTCATGCATTCTACAGTCATGGACCCAGGCGTTAAAATCTTTGTTAACCACTGACGTGTTAGGAGATCCGCCTCTTTTGTCGTCAATAAACAGTTTGGCATTGAAATCCCCTCCTACTATCCAAGGTCTTGTTACAGAGGTGCTTAACCCTCTCAGCAATGGCCAGAGAAATTTTTGGTTTACCAATTGGGGAGTGGTGTAGACCGCTGTAAATTCAAAAGATTGAGAGCCATGCCTAATAATTGCATGAATGAGTTGTTTATGGGCTAACTCGATTGTTACCTCAAAGTCGGTCAGCCGTAACAACCAAATCCCCCCAGCAAAGCCTTCGGCTTCAACTCGAAAAGAGGAATCAAAGTCCAATTTTCTGGTGACTGCTTGCGCTCGTCGACCACTGAGTTTTGTTTCAACTAGTACCATAATCCCTGGTCGATAATGCTGGAGATAATTACTTAATATTGCTTGAAAACGTGTCCACCCGCCCCTTGACAATTCCAAATAAGAATTGACATATAAAAAGATTGAGTATTCCAAAGCTAATCGCGCAGGGTATCAAGAACCCCCTCCGCTGCTCCAGTACTAATTCCGTCTAGCTCCTGTTGCATTATTTCATCGACCGCTCCTTGGTCCCGCAAAGTATCCTCTAGACTTGCCTCTACGACCATATTATCCAGAGGCTCGTAGGGGGGTATGTGGAATTTTTGGATAGAGGGTGTATGTGGTTGTTTAATTGCTTCAGTATCGGTCCTAATTTGACTAGTGGTCCCCATTTTCAACTGTCTTCCGTCCGTATCAACCCTAGCATACAACACCACCTGGTGGTTCGGAATGGTTATTGCTGTATGGTGCTCCTTGCGTTTGGGTTGGATGGGGAGGGGTATTAGTGGGCTTGAGGCCTGGCCATGTGTGGAGCCCTATTTTGGATTTGGTAAAGGACGTGGGCTTTTGGCCTTCCCTTGGGAAGACCCAGTCGACGTCTTCTTGGGGCCTTTGCGCGCGCCCAGTGGCCCACAACGCATCTTCAGAGCGTCGTCTTTGTAAGTGGCTAAGCTGAGGCTAAAACGCATCTCTGGATTCTTCTGTGGTGCAAGCGACTGGTACACGGATGAAGAGGCAGCTGTTGCGATCCCTGTCTTCGCCAGTAGCGCGAAATGCGAGCCGTCTAGTCGTTTGTCATCATGAGCTTGAGGTGTACGTTGGGTGGTCTATAGAGGTCTCCTGTTCCTTACATTTGCCCGTTGAACCTGAATCCACGAGTCATAGCCGTTGGAGGTGTCAGTTCGTGTCGCTTTCGGTGACGCTCTAGTCATTGTCGGCGTCACTTCCTGTACGCTGTCGGCAGCGCGGGTCGATGAAGACAGATGGGTTGTTGTTTGTGGGGTGGACTCTCTGCAGCTTCCAGTCTCATGGCCGATCATACCACACTGGAAGCAGATTTGAGACAGGCCTTCATATGTGACTTTAATCGATTCGCCATCGAGTTCCACAGAAGGGCATAGGGGGACATTGAGATCGACATCGACAGCCACTCGTGTATATTTACCTCATTGTGTTTTGGTGGTTGCTTCGTCAATCTTGACAGTATTTCTGACCAGGTCTCCCAAGGCCGATAGGATCCTTGGATGGTAGCGTGCGATTGGTAGTTCAGGGAACTGAAGTCAAACTACCACTCGTGGCACGAAACTTAGTGCCGGCTGGAAGAGGGCTACCATCGCTAAACTGATAGTGCGTGACAAAAAATAATCCACGGGCCACCGGTTAACGCTTTGATATAATCGCCCTCTTCAGTGCATCTAACCTGAAAGAAGTTGTAGTTGAGGTCAATGACTTTCAGTGGTCCTTTCGATTGCCACAAGGAGTGCAGTCGCTATCGTAATATCCGGAATCCAATTTTGCGACCGACCAGCTTCACGATGAGTGCTCTACCCCATTGCTGGTCGAGTAGAATTTTAAACGTTTGGGATAAGGCGTTGCCTTTTTCCGTTTCTCCGATAAACTGCCTAATGTCTCCGTCCTCAACTTCAATTGGGTCTTCGATAGGCCAAGTTTATTCCTCAACCTCATTCACTCCCATTAGGCCTCCGAGAACTGCAGCACTATAGGATGGGGCTTGGCTGGGTGGTGGATCTTCGTCTCGCCTCTGGATACTGACTTTTTTGGAGGGTTGTTCATCGGTGAGTGAGATCTCGCCATCCTCCCGACCAATGTCAGGTTGTGATGGGTGCATCGTGAGCTTGCCTTCGGTGTTTCTGATAGTAGTAGTGCGAAAAACACTTTTGTTGTTGAATATTGCGTGTTGGGTTGCAAGTGCAATTGGGTTAGAAGTTTGGAACGCCATAACAATAATTTCAGAGCTTTGGTGAACAGTAATTATAGAATTTTCAGGCTTTTATGATTTTTTTTCAATTAAGTGGTTAACTTTTAAATTTTTTGATCGAACGATTAACCTTTTAAAACCTTAATAATGTTAGTTTCGTAAGTAATTTATTAATTTGACTAATAAAATCTTTGTTCTTAAGTATATATAGTTGTCCTTCTAAAAAAATCTCTTTATTTCAATATAATCATAATAATTATTTTTTAGTGGACATTTATATGTCATAAATAGTAAAAATTTTATTAGTCTAATAAACAAATTATTAATGAAAGTAACAATTTGAACTAGACTAAC
The DNA here is from genome assembly GCA_027563915.1 of Erythroxylum rotundifolium. Classification (NCBI taxonomy): domain Eukaryota; kingdom Viridiplantae; phylum Streptophyta; class Magnoliopsida; order Malpighiales; family Erythroxylaceae; genus Erythroxylum; species Erythroxylum rotundifolium. The sequence continues at coordinate 50,512,607 of JAOSBO010000211.1, read as the reverse complement.
CTAAACCGTTAAGATTTTAAAATATTGGTCACTCAATTAAAAAATTTTTAATTTCAAAAAGTTGATCGGATTGGATTTGTTATCCCCAACTTATAATATCGGCCATAATTTAATATCATGTCCTTAATACTAAATAACCAAATACTCTGTCACAAAAGAAAAAACATAAAAAGATTCAGCTTACAATTATGCCTTGATTGACAAAATTTAACATAATTTTTTTTTCAATAATCAAATAAAAAGTGAAAAAATATTGACTTATTTTCATTAAATAAATCATTTTTGATCACTTTTTTCTTGCGTATTATTTAAATGTTCAGTTATAATTCATTGTCTAAATAAAAAAATTTTTAATAAAAAATTTTAAAAACTCGCACTAACTCTAATAGTATTTACCGATCGATATGGTCGACAGAAATTATAATTTTGCAATACAAGTCGGTATGGAATAACAAATTTTAGATGACGATTGGTTCGCATAAGGGAATGGTTATAGGAATGGAAATGAATATAGTGATGAATGAAAATGAATATTATCATAATAATAATAATGGCTGGTTAAGAGGAAGAAATGATTACCGTTACCATTGACAATAGTTAGTCTGAAAAAAATTAAGAAATAAAAATTTATTATATTTTTATCAATTAATTACAATATATTGATTAATTTGTAATTAATTAATGACAATATTTTAATTAAATGAATAAATTATATTTTAATTAATTATATTATAGCGAATAAATAAATAAATAAATAATATTTTAATTAATTATATTTTAATTAATTATATTTTAATCAATTTATTTATTTAAAATATTTTAATTAATTATATTTTCATTAATTAAATTTTAATTAATTACTATATTTTAATTAATGAATAATTACATTTTAATTAGTTATATTTTAATTAATTATTAATAATTTTAATTAATTATGTAATTAACTACAATATTTTAATTAATTAGTAAATTATATTTTAACTAATTATATTATAATCATTTAATTAATTAATTTAATTAGAATATTTAATTAATGAGTGAATTATATTTTAATTAATTATATTGTAATTAATTTATTATATTGTAATTAATTATATAAATTATTATTTAAAATATTTTTTAAAAAATAGTTACTACTAAAAAATAAAATTTATTTCTCTACTAAATAGAGAATATAGAAAATTATCCTAAAATAAAAAATTAAATTTTAACCCCTATAATAATAATCAGCAACCAATTCCCCCTTATTGTTCTTTACCTATTATCGTCTTCCTAAATTCCTAAATTCATCAACCAAAGCATCGCTTATTATCAAATATTGTCCGACATCGACCCCGCACTCACGATTCCTATCAATCAAAAACTCTGGTTTGAATCATTCAAACCTAACAGCCCTGTGACATGAACATAAACTGCAGAAGAAAAATCTATCAGAAGAGTTACAAGAGACCAGCAGTTAAACATCTAATCTTTAACCAAGTCAAATGCCGCCATTGCCGATAGTTTCGTGTTTAGATCGTTTAAAACGACCCTTCGTTTAATATTATTCAGTCATAGTTACAAATTAGGACTTGTAACAAAATCCAACTTCTGCACTCAAACTCACCACTAAGTTATATATATATATATAATATTGTCATGTATTAATTTCTTCAAAATTTCCAATAAACAGTATTAAGAAACACCTCTCCATTAATTAGAGATAAGGCTGTATATTATTAAACCTCTTCAAACTCTGCATTTCAACGAGATTTCTATTGAGTGTTGTTGTTGTTATTGATGTTAATAATATTTTAATTAAAAGATACATTTATTATTACATAAACTTATAAGTTTTTTTTACTGAGTCGTTCTCATTGTGCTTGTTGTAATATCTAAAATTAATAATGATAATTCAACTCTTTCCTTTTTCACATGTTTATTGTTCGATTTAATTAAGGTATTGATGATTTAGACTAAATTAATTAAATAATTGAACCTTATCCAGTTTTAAAAGAAAAAACTAATTAATTATAATACGTAGAAAATTCAAACAAAATTAATTCTTATATTGACTAGTTTAGGCACATGATAAATAATTTAAGTAATGATAATACCAAATTTTGGTTGACCTTATTGATGACATAATTCATCATCATCATTATTATCAACACTCACTTGAAGTTTATGAGGCGCAGAGTCTGAAAAGATTTGATAGTACGTGACCTTATCCTTATATAATAGAGAGGTTGTTTTCAATAGACCAACATAAAATCTATCACGAAGATACTATAAAATTAAAAATATATGATGCCATAATTATGTATTATAATTATATATATAACAAAAAATATATTTTATAAATTACTATTTGAATTTAAAATGAAACGAGAAAGAAGATTCAATGTCTCTTTTTAAGAAGAGTAAAAGCAATAGTATGACTATTTTCTGTTTCGTACCTTATCATT
>JAOSBO010000211.1:50480778-50495632 GCA_027563915.1 Erythroxylum rotundifolium | reverse complement strand
TACGAAATTCATATCATAGATCAACACAATCTAAGGAATTTTTGTAAGATTAGACATCCTTCAAATTTTGTCAGTAAAAAGGTATTTATTGTAGAGTTAAATTTGTCTGACTTCTCTTGTAATGTGGCATATTACCAATGTACTATCAACGACTGTTTATATTCAACACTCGTTCTTTCTATCATCAGCTTCCGTTAAACTCTAATTGCACACTCTAAAATGAGTTCATTTCAACGACATCATTTCAAAATTTGCAAATAAATTTATAATAGAAGTTGACCGCTAGGTATTCTCAAACTAAAATTATAAAAAAGTTATTAATAATGTTTAAAAATTAAATAGATATTAATAATTCTCAAACTAAAATTATAAAAAAGTTATTAATAATGTTTAAAAATTAAATAGATATTAATAATATGTCAAATCTTAAGGGGGTTTAACTAATTTTACCCTTTATTATAATAAAAAGGAGGTGATTTTTTAATTTTTAATTTTTTTGCTTTTTCTTTCTCTTTTTTTTCTCAGCCATTTTAAGTTTTATTATTCTCTTACATTTTTTAATTTTTTGTTTGTTTCTCTCTTTTTATTAAATTATTGTACCTTCTTTTTTTAAAAAATAACCATATAATAACCTTCCTTCTCTTCCTATAAACTCCTGTAAAAATTGTTACACAAATTTACCTTTGCTCTTACTATAAAACCCTTTATTCTCATAAACTCCTCGTTTCACATATTTTTATGAAATAAAACGTTTTATTTTCTTATTATTTTCCAGTTTTTTATGTTACACCATAAATATTAGAATTTGTAGTAGATTGATTTTATTGCCATAAAATGATAATATTTCGTATTTATTTTATTTTTTACATTTATGCATACTAATAAACGTAACTAACCTTTTTATACTTTATATTTCTGATATTAACATATAATATTTATATTTTGTTGTTTATTATTTATTATTTATTAATATTTTATTATCTTTAATAATTGGCAAAACATCACTCTCTTCTTTTATTATTTTTATTCAGTACTTTAATTTATTTCATGCTTTAAATTATTGCTTTATTTACATTGTTTAAAATTTCTCTTTTCACGAATTATTTTTAATATGCTTTCATTATATTTACTAAAATGTTAATGAATAATTTAAATAGAAAATATACTAAGTTACAAGAACAGTATATTTTAGACAATTAATTATTATTACTAGATAAAAACATAATCTAATACTAGAAGAAATAAATACTAACAAATTAGTACATAAAGTTATTGACAATCAATTAAAATTATGCATACACAATTATAAAAATTATCTAAACCTTAAATAATTTACGTCTTCTCATTGATAAGAATTTTAGTAAAAGGATTAAACAAAGAATTAGTCTCTGTAAGGTAAAAAATACAATGAATTATAATTATAATCACAACCGCTAATAATAAACTAAAATTTAGAACGAATATATCTTATTATAAGAATTACAATTACTATGTGTTGACTAATAAATTATGAACAAATCATTCTATAGTCAATTTAGTAATAACTAGCTTTTAGGACAACTAAAGCATTAGTAAGATTAGCACCTAACGGAATCACAACAACATAACAACAATCTAGTCTTGTTTCATTACATTGTCAAAACAATTAATCTGGCAAAAAACTTTTGAATGTTCTTACAGACTTTTGCAAATTTTAGTCTTATCGTATGTCTGTCGTTCTACAGGAACTCTACATCGATATTATTCCAAAACAATCGGCTTCAACTTCTTTTTTACATAAAGCTCAATCCCCAGAATATTGATCTTAGTTTATGCATGAAGTGCTTTCCGCATTTAATGCATTCTTTTTATCATAGTCTCAAAAATCAAAAGCATTCCCGTTGAATTTGGTTCATGATACCTTTCTATAAAGCTTATAGATGAATTTATTGTATTTGTACCCAACGGTTAGTATGATTTCCCCAGCGATGCTTGTACCATTATCTTTTGGCTAAAATTTCCACCCTCCATTGTAGCGCGCATCGTTCGAGTGTTCTTCTGTCATTAGGCTAAAGAGTTTTGGGGTTTATAACTGTTTCCTTGTTTTCTATACTTGACTCACAGCCATGTAAGATTGTATAATTTGTAATGTTTTTGATGGGGATAGGTAGGTCCATTATGTTTATATTTTAAGCAAGAAGAAAGTGTCCAAGCTTGCCTAGGTTCCATGTATGAGATTCATATCCAAAGGTGCATATATATATATATATATATAGGAGCTCAATTAATAAATTAAATATTGATTACTTCAAAACAGTAAAGTTAACGAATAAATTTTTACTATATTGTCTATTTTCATTAATAAAAATTATATTATTTTATTATTAATTATATAAAAATTATAGAAAATATTATTATTAATTATTTTATTATATTAAATATTATTCTATTCTATTTGATTTATATTTAAAAATATTTTATTTATATTTTTATTTATATAGAAATATATGTATAATATTATAATATAAAACATCTAAAACAATAACTAAAATTTGAAATAATAAAAAATAGAGTTTTTTCACATCTCAAAGGAAGTTAAATTATTTCAACATTTGATTTTTTTATCACTCTCACAGAATAGGTATAAAATAAATAGAAAATATTTAAAGTTCCTTTCTTGCTTTGACCTCTTAAAAGACATACTCTAGTGTTTTAGATTTATCTAAGAAAACGAAATAAAAAAGATGACATTAAAAAAGAAAGTATAAAGTATTAAAATAAGAAAATATATGATACTCTAGGAATTTAATGCACATAGATAAAAGAGTACATAAAAATATTTAAAAATCTCCCGAACAAGATCCAAGAATATGATTAGGTTGATAGATAGTGAGAAGGAAGTCTAACGAACAACTGGTAACGAGAGGGGGGATCGCTTATTCTTTGATAGTTCTTTCAAAAAATGCACCATTCATATGGTTATTAAAACTAAAAATAATCGAATTGAGTTCATGAATTAACTTAATATATTAAGTAAGTCCGGTTATGGACCAATAAAAAAAATTTATCTTCGAAATCCATGAGAAATTATAAGGCTTAGTGTATGAGAAATCAAATCATACATAAATGATAGAAATTTCAAAGGCCCTGAAAATGCTATGAGGTGCTTAGAAATGGTTGAAGTAGTTAAATAGGAGGATCACTATGATGACTATAGCCCTTGGTAAATTTACCAAAGATGAAAATGATTTATTTGATATTATGGATGACTAGTTACAGAGGGACCGTTTCATTTTTGTAAGTTGATATGACCTTTTACTCTTTTCTTGCGCTATTTCGCCTTAGGGTGATTTAAAAGCAATTAACATATAGAAGACCAGAGGGAAGGATCAGAAGAGAAGATTTGGAATTTAAGTCCTTTGATAGACTAATCATTCTTTGTCTGAGGAAAGTTCAATCTTTCTCCTCAGGTTATATTTGGTTGATAGTAAAACCTTTAACAGAATGGAATGAAATAGAATAGAATGGAATGATTTATATTGAAATGGAATATAACTGGATGTTATATTAGAAAATTGTTGTTTGGGAGGGATAGAAGTGTTCATAATATAATGTAGTGAAATTTTGTTTAGATGAAAGGTTTATAATGCAATATAGTGTAATTGTTTATCATTTTACATTTCTTCATAAACCTTCCAAACTAGAGTTTTTTATTTTTACTGTTTATAATGAAATCAGATGTAATATGAAACCTTCATCTTCCGTTACATTCCATTATAAAATGTTTTCTCATCTGATGGAATAATATTACATTCTATCTTATTTCATTATTAAACTCCCAAATAGCCTCAATTATATAACCTTTCCCGTTGAATTTGGTTCATGATACTTTACTATAGAGCTTATAGTTGCATTTATTGTATTTTTACCCAACAATGGTTAGTGTGATTTCCTCAGTGATGCTTGTACCATTATCTTTTGGCTAAAATTTCTACCCTCCATTTGTGAGGGCATCGTTCAAGTGTTCTTCTTTGTCATTAGGCTAAAGAGTATTGGGGTTTAAAACTTTTTCTTTGTTTTCTATACTTGACTCATAGTCACAGAAGATTGTATAATTTTTAATGCTTTTGATGGGGATAGGTAGGTCCATTATGTTTATATATTAAGCAAGAAGAAAGTGTCCAAGCTTGCCTAGGTTCCATATATGAGATTCATATCAAAGGTGTATATATACATATTTTAAAAGCAATTAACATATGGAAACGAGAGGGGAGGATCAGAAGAGAATATTTGGAATTTAAGTCCTTGGATAGACTAATCAATCTTTCTCTCACGAAGTTCCAATCTTTCTTCTTAGGTTATGTGTGGTTGGACGTAAAGTTTTTAATAGAATAAAATGAAATGATTTATAATGAAATAGAATGTAAATGGATGTAATATTAAAAAATTATTATTTAGAAGGGATGGAAGGGTTTATAATATAATGTCGTAAAATGTTATTTGGATAAAGGATTTATAATATAATATAGTGTAAAGTTGTTTATCAGTTTATATTTCATCCTAAACCTTTCAAATTAGAGATTGTCCATTTTTACTGTTTAGGATAAAATGAAATATAATGTGAAATTCTCATCTTCCATCTTCTATTTCATTCTATTATGAAATCTCTTCTTAACTGATGGAATAATATTAAATTGTATTTCATTTCATTATTAAACTCCAGGTTAGCCTTAATTATCTAACCTTTCCAAGTAACTAATATGATTGATAATAAATTGTGTTATTGGAAACATTTATTTATATGAACTGTGACTTTCTATTTTTTTTTTGTTGTTGGAAAAAGAAAATAAAACAATTGCATGCATAATAAGCTAATGATATGCATATTCTTTTTAAAAACATACATATTTTTAACTTTCACTTGACCGTAATGAGATTGAGCCTTTATATACAAAGTGTGAAGAAGAGCGTAAACCTTGATTTGAATCGTAATGTTTTTTACAACGTTAGGTCTATTGTAGAGATCTTTGGCATCTTCAAAGAAGCTTAACTCCAGATTAAAGCTCGCTAGTTCTGAAAGCTAGAAACCTTTCACTAAAATTTACAGGGATCCTCGGCTGTGATTAAAACTCATTTTGAAATAGCTACATCATGGATTTCTCTGGACAGGATCTGCTGGAACACATCATCTATTTAACTCATTTATGTTTCAGAAACTAATGATAGATATGCAATCAATGAACGCATGATTAAAGTTTTACTCTTTAGGTAAGAGTTGTGAGCAGATCGCAGTTTATACATGTCAAAGAAATTTCAATCCTTTCCCTGTAAAAAGGCACAAATGATGGTGTACTTTTATGTCACTTCACAGTCCCACGAGGAAGAAATGCATATGAAACTTCTCTCTCTTTTTTTTAAACTCTTTTCTTGTCTGCAGAACATATACAGGACATGCGTTTACCGGCGTTAGTCCCCACCAAAACCTACCACTTTTCACCAGCTCCTTTGGTTTGCTTCTTCATTACGTCTTTAAAATTTGCAGAGAGAAAGATTGATAGGTTTGACAGATTCTGAATTCTGAATCACTATCTGTTCCATTCTTCACAGTTCCAAAGGCCCAACAATAACTTCATAAAGGCGTCATGACTCTGACTTCGCTTCTGATCGTATCTGATCCAAGGAAACATGTTGACATCACACGCGCTAAGCGTTTATCCGCCTGTATCCGCCTGTATATAAAAGCATATACAATTCTGTATATATACACTGTTAATGTACTTTCGGCTGTGTAATATAAATGTCTTGATGCAATAAAGAAGACTTTTCCACGGTCGAGAGTCGAGACAGGAGAAGGGTCAGATATTAGATTTGGTTCACCAAAAATTCCAAGAAAGATAAAGGGAAGGATTTGGTAATCTCGAGAAAGGTAACTGAAGTGAGGAGATGATGAATTGAAGGGCAATAGACGTGATTCTCTCTCCCTCTACACACATTTCTATGTGTCCATAAAAATTACAAATTTTCCTTGCAATTCGATTTTTACAGGTTAAATTTTGATTAATTTTGTAGACTGTTAATGCTAATATGTGTATGTCACAGCAGTCTGTTTATGAGTTTAGGAGTGTCAAGGAGAGAGCTATCTAGTCTGACAGAAAGTGAAGCAGAAACTGAAGAAATAGACGTGTTTTTTGATGAAAGCTTTCGTACCCTTACACAAAAGGTAATGGATAGGAGAGAGAGAGACAGAGAGAGAGGATGAAAAGAAAAGAATTAGACAGTCGAAGAAACTAAGGAAATTCTCAGTCATCTCCTCCGCTGAGACCATGTTATAAGTCACATCTCCCTCAGTCCATATTGTTAGGATTTTAGTTCGAAGGTATAATGTTGGTTCTGAGAAAACTACAATCACCCTCCACTTTCTTCTTTTTTTCTTTTCATGAGATGAAAAGATATCTATGTGCATTTGTGCATTCACATTATTCAATCATGTAAATATATAATAACTGAAGATTCTACAACTCTAGGATACGAAACCCTAACCCTAAACTACATTGAGTACATATCTACACATAGATACGTGCCATATTTTGAACAAAATAAAAAGAAATAAATATTACTTGTCATTTGCTTTAACTAAACTAATGTTAGAAGCTCATGCCGTCATGCGTAAATACAGAAAGGGGCTTGAGTCTTTGAAGCACGACTAGGGGATGATTTAACTCCTGCGTGAGAGTGAGAGAAAGGTACGAAAATAGTGTTATGACTTCTGTTCAGGATCTACAGTTTTGCCTACAAAAGTAGTGGTTGAAAACAGTGAGAGGTTGTGCTGGGAAAGTAGTGAAACATGTTAAAAAATAATTATTTTAAAAAAAAAGCTGAAGGCACCTTACATGGGAGAACATGATCTACTTTTATCAATAGGATCCAATGAGGGCGATGTACTGTTTCCTACTGTATTGATTATTTACGATCATATGAAAGAAGTAAGAGGTGAATCTCTGAGTTTTACATAAGCAAAGCTACAAGATCACTTTATAAGATTAACTCGGAAGTAATTGAGGGTAAAAAGGTTCGAATTTATGCACAAAATCATGTTCTTTCTTTAACATTTTGAGTTCGAGTATCTAAAGCACTGGCCAAAAAGAGAAAGAAATATGGAATATTTGCTGAGCTTATGCGTTAGGGAAACCTGTTGACCTCCTAGTACATGCAGCAGGTTCCATATCTTTAGATAGATTGCACAAATATTTCTCACTAATCAAAAGAAGATGAGTCCAAATGCACGATTAGAAGTAAAATTTTGTTCAGCTGACAAAGTGCGAGTTAGAGTTGAATTTTTATATTTTTATAAATAACTTTTTGAAATCTACGGCTAACAATTAGTTGCATAAAATTTATTAAGTAAATCAGTGGTCCTCAAGAACACACAGAAACAAATAAAGAAAGGCAAGAACATATTGACTAAAGGAGGACCAAATCGTAGACTTAATTCGGCTAAGAGAATCCTCTTTATGGACATAACTAATGATATATCATTTATTCTTGAGCATAAATAATTAATGACATAGAAATGGGCAACTCCCGGCATGCACATGCCTTGAGTTGCACTAATGACACAACAAAAGCTTCAATAACGACACACTGCTTTATTGCACACCCTTATTTATCCTGTGCTAAAACACCGATACTTAAGGCTAATGGTTTTAGCAAGTATACTTATAATATAACAACCAGACCAATTACCAAATAAATTATTAATTAGGCAACAATAGAACTTGAGTGTTCTAGCAAAAGGGTCCATGTGAGGCTACCTAGCTAGAAACGTTATAATACCATACCAAGAGTGTTCTTGCAGGCATGCCTTGAGAGGTTGCTAAAAACCCTACATGGGATTCATGCCTGATCAACTTTCAATTCACATGCTACCGTCTCCTACTCCTCCTCCATTGATATTCCCTGATGGGTTATCATTCCAAGGAAGGTGATAAGGAAGAGACACGCCGGGAGCTTGGTAGAAACCTCCTTCATTACCAATCCTTCTGTTGAACTGATCAACTCCCCTTTGGCGAGATGCCGACATTGGTGTCATTGAGCTAACTCCTGACGCTGGCAACGCTGTGGGGATCTCATTGGAGGCGTAGCGAATCAGATCAGCATTCGCAGCTTCAAGCTCCCTCTCCAATCTCTGAACCTGTCTTTGGAGGAAGGAAATAGCACCCACACAGCCATAAACTGGGTCTCTCACTCGTGCCTCAGCTTCATAAGCGAGAGAGTTAACGGCATCTTCTCTCTGGTGAGGTAGTACTTCATTCAGTAGCTTGGTGACATTGCTTGCTCCAAATATCTTGTGGACATTGGCAAATTTTTGAGGCTCCTCAGGTGGGAAGTAAGGGGCAAATATGCAACCCGGCATACATTTCCTTCTCAAGAATTTGCAGGCAGCACATGGGGAGTTGTAAGAGCTTGACGAAGCCATTTTTCTCTGAACAAAAGGATTTACAATCCAGAAACAAATCAAAATTTTCTTGCGGGTTTTCCTTGAGTACAGAAGAACTCACACGTCAAATGAAGTTTGACGAGAAATTTATATTAAAACTTTTCACAAGATTTTCATCTCTTTTCTAAGAGAAAACTGCAGAACAGAACTACTTCCTTTTTTCTTTTTCTTCACATTTTCCTTCAAAAGAAGCGTTTTTAATTATGTTACAAGTTGTTAACTTATTACTGAAGTTTTCATTATTTAGCTATTCTAATAAGCAAATCGTCTGTACTGGGTCTAGTAGGGATATGCTTCATGATTTATGACATGAAGTAATATACAGTCTGTGCAACTCACCTCCCCAAGTCCTTCCCTTTCTCCATCTCTCTTTCCTTCTTTATTCTTCTCCAGCTCCAACAGATCACACGAACACAAACACAAGTCTACCAAAATCCATTTATGAATCTAAATCGATCTATAATGTACCCTGAAACCTTCCTTCTTTTTATTTTCTTTGCGTTTTGTTCATTTTTTCCTTGTAGTTGTCTTGATTGTTTCTATTTTAATGTTGCTACTTCTTAATTAGGCCCTCAAAAACAATTTAACTCTTACACATTACTTTAGAGCCAATTATATCTCCTGCTGAATGCGTCACTTTAGTTTTGGTTTCAAATTTTGTCTTTTCTATGAATTCACCAACTCCTATCCCTCAACACATCAAGCTCCTCCACATACCCTTTCTTTTACTCTCTGATTGTCCATCGATGTTTGCACTTTTAACTTGAGAGGATTTACAAAATGACACACACACACACCCTTTCGTTTACTCTCTGATTGTCCATAGATGATTACACTTTTAGCTTGAGAGGATTTACAAAATGATGTATATAATATAAGTTAAACTTTGATGATTAGAACAGTGCATTTAGGCCTGATTATATATTCATATCTTTAATAAATATTGCCCATGAACAGACATAGAAAAGCCCTAAATCAGACGCTTTTAACCAATGGGCTGTTAGTAGTATCTGTTAGCTAGCCTTTAGCTAACCACAAAACAACAAAAACTGCAGAGAATTGTTGGACATAGAAAGGTATAAAGAAGCTACAGACGTTTACCTGTTTATGATCTAGGTTCCTTTGATCAGATGAACAAAAGAAGGACTACCTTTTTGCTCTTTCAGGGGCTGTTTCAAGAGCTAACCAAATGTTCGTTGTTCCTTCCCAAGAAAAAACCTTAAACCTGTGCAAATGAAAGAACAAGCTTCACAGATTTATCATTTATGAGAGATGAGCCCTCAAAGAGGAAACCCTAACTGTAGAAAGGGAGGATGTGAGGTGTGGGAGAGAGGCAAAATGCGGTTGCTAGCAAGGCAACAGGGGGATAGAGGAGGAAGGGCAAAGAGAATTTAGTAAAATTAGTGGATAGAGAAGGAATGGAGCTAGGCAAAAGACAAAGGTAACAAATGGGAGGTACACTTTAAAGAATGGCTAATCAAATAATAATATTTGGTTTGTGGGGATGTCTCCTATTCTTCATTATATCACATGTCTCTTTCCCATGCCCTATGTCAATACTATTTTTATGTTATATCAAATATAGGCCAAACCACCTAAACTCATTTGAGAAAATGGCTCTTTTGTTTCTAATATTTTATCCATAAGCAAACTAGTAACTCAGAAAATACATATTTTATCCAAGAACGGGACCCTTGGGGATTTGTCCGTAGAAAACTAGACACTTCTCATATAATTTTACTATCGATTGAACTATTGTAAAGGAATAAGTTCAATTTGGATGTAGATATTTATTCTGTTAGTATGTTGTCTGTTCCTGCATGATTACCTCTAATGGTGAGCGTACACTACATGGTGTATTTATCTTTTACTTGGTATTGGGATAACACATCAGCTTCGACCTCGTAATTAGGAGATTAGCACTAACCTCATTTTCACTAAACAGTAGATAATTGCAATATCATGAGACTTCATTGAAGATGTACGAACATCGTTTCTGCCTGCAATTAAGGAAAAGGTCCCTCTTCATTATGATTTTAAGTAGCTTTCACCTTTATGCATAATTCAACCCAAATAATTTGCATTACCTTGATTAATAATAATTATATGTATACTAGTTTTAATTACCACTTGTAAGCATTCATACAAGCTTCGTATCAGAATTTACATATATATAAACATCAACTTTCCCCTTGATTAAGAATGTGCCAGTGGTAGGGCGTCTGCAACACTATTTGCTCTTGAGGGGCAGCTTCCTAGTTTAAGGATTGTACTAAATAATGTCATATAAGATCAGATTTGCAGAAAAATATACTGGATTGCATAATTTGCATTTGAAACTGTGAGCCTCTAATTAGAATCAACATTGATAGCTCTAATTTCATTATTCATTTAGTAAAAGTCCCATTTTAATTTCTCCCATATTTATGAAGAATTCACATATAATTGCATTCTTAACATGGAAGTACAAAACTTTTACTTCGAACAGCTATTTTTATAAAATTATTATATATAGGTTCTTTACTTGCATAATATATTCCAAATAACTTCAATTTCAATTTTAGAAAACAAAGTTTAGTGAATAACTGATATATATATATATATATATATAGAGAGAGAGAGAGAGAGAGAGAGAATTAACATCACTCAGCGTCATCTAATAGAATTTTCTACAAATCCTAGCTAGATATTGTTCGACATTCGGCCTATTTGGAGGAGAGGTATGGCCACAGAACTTCAAATTATGACGATTGAAACGCCCTAATACTACTATGATTTTAGTGCACTGAAAGAAACCAGCTAGCTAGCACATGTCCTAAATTAATTACTATTGCTAGCTTGAGCTAATAGACTTCATATAGAGGAAAAGATTGTTCAGATTATGCGTATTCCCCGTCTTGTTATGTATATATATGCCTATATCGAATGATTGACCCCAAACTCTTTCACTTCAGGCCTTTCGACATCATAGTAGAGGTAAAGTGCACATTTCCTCTATCAAACTATGAGCTTAAATCGTCCCCCGTCAATTTCTTGCCTCATATGATGAAACATCTCTATTCAAATAACTTAAGGCATATCCGTTGAAATAGATTCTTCTTTTTGATCAATCAAAATCTCTTTTCAATCCGTACAAGCTTCTTTCAAAGCATACGACTTTCTGGGTGTAGATACGCTCGTAGGTAATCCTATTGAAATCAAGAAGTATAGATCTACCTGTCATTCACATTAGAATAAATGAAATTTTCCGAAAAAACCTGCTAGCAGAAGAAGACCTCTTAGGAATAAGAGACATAGGGCTAACTAGGGGGTCAAAAACGGATATTTAATTTATTCGAAGCTATTATAGTAGGATCTACTTTTTGGAAAATATGAGTCGAAGCAAAAACAATAATATTTTTAGTGGAACATTTTTTACAATCTTTAATCTTTAGAGAGATAGTTCATTAATAAATCGAAAGATAAGTAATTTCGACTCATTCACACCTAAATCATAAATATTTAAAATCCAAAAAAAAAAAGACCAAATGAAATGTTGTTGGTCTTCGTTAGAACTTGGGAGTGGCTTTTGGGGGGAGGGTTATCGAAAGAGACGTTTCGACTAGGAGCGATGGCAGTCTGCTTCTACTTTAACGATGTGTACGCGTTGAAAGGAAAATGCAAACCCTTCTTCTTTCGTTGATACTATATGCTGCGGTGTCTGCATCATGAATCCTTTTTATTATTCTTTCAGAAATTAAACAGTGATATAGGTGTCGAGGCGTGGACTTTAAATATACTAGCTCAAGGAAAACAGTTATGATATATTTGTGACTAGTGTTAATTGCTGCTCTATTTATAAAAAATTTAGTTACACTTTTATTTTTTAGACGGTTTTCAGTTTTCATTACTTAAATCTTATTTATATATTTTAAGCCAAAAACAAAATTTTTCGAATGGTTAATGTCAATATAGTTACATTTTTACTATTATAAAAATAAAAATAAAATAATTTTATGAATTAATTAAGTAATTAATTTTTCTGTGTTATATAATATTTGGCAATAGATATGAATAATAAATTCAACATATTTTAAATAAATAATTAAATAAGTATGAATTTGTAAAATTTATTTTTAAATCAATATTTATTCATTAAAACATTTATTAATTTTAAAATTAATGCTACTATCTAGAATTAAAAATTTAATTTCTAAATAATTTAAATTTTAAAATTAACTGTATTATTTAGAATTGATTATTTGTTTCAAAATAAAAATATTTTTGAAATTTAAGATTGTGTATTTAATATACTTTAAACGTAAAATATATTTATTAAATACTTATATGTTTTGAAATGTTTATTTTAGAAATTAAATTCGAATTAATTACAAAAATATGTTATATTATATTTTATAATTTTTATTAATAATCAATGTTAAGTAACCAAAAATTTTAAACAAAATTTGAAGAAGTATACTCGTGAATCCACTAAAAAAGTGCATGTTTCTGTTCCTAAGATTTTCTGCGGTAGAGTTACAGCTCTATGTTTTCCATTAAAAACAAGGAACAAGTTGCAAGTGGCTAAGGTAAATGGGTGAAATGCAAAAGTGTCCGTGTGCATAATTTCAAATAGGACTGCTACCCTATACCCACAGGAATCCACTGCACGTATAATATGATAAAACCATGGAATTGACATCATGATAGTGACTTGCATGGAAAATGCCAATCGACTTCTGCATCAATTCTAAGGCTATGTTCCCCTTGGATGGGGTCATTCACTTGCTGGTATAGGTTATGATGCTGCTTATTATAGTGGCAATTCAGTAAACTGGCATCAATGTAAGTAAGGCCCCTGTCGAAAGTATTCTTTAGATGAGAAAGTTGAAGTGCTGCCTGTTGTTTTGTGTTTTTACATGATTGATTGAATTCCTGTTCCGTTGCTAAAAGTAAGAACACTAACGTAGTGTTTGGTTAGTGGCCTCGTAAGTGAGGACAGTAGATAAGGATATAAAAGTTCTGTCCTCTGCACTGTTTGTTTGTTGTCCTCACTCATTTTCGTTCCGTCTTCAAAGGACAAAGACACAAATTTTTTATACCTTCCAATTTTGTGGTACAAAAATTTTTGTCCTAGGGACAAAAATACAAGACATTAGAAAATGACCAAAATAACCTCACTCAAATTGACCTATCACTCTCGAACTAATAAAATAATAATAATATTTATTTAATTAAAATAAATAATATTATTTTAATTAATTATATTTTAATTAATTAATTAATTACAATATTTTAATTAATGAATAATTATATTTTAGTTAGTTATAATTTAATTAATAATAATATTTTAATTAAATATAATATAATTAATTGAGTAATAATAATAATTTAATTAATTAATTATAATATTTTAATTAATGAATAATAATATTTTAGTCAAATATAATATAATGTAATTAAATAATAATAATTAAATAATAATTATATTTTAATGAATTAATTAATTATAATACTTTAATTAATTAATATTTGAATTAATGAATAGTTATATTTTAATTAATAATAATATTTTAATTAAATATAATGAAATTAATTATGTAATAATAATAATTTAATTACTTACAATAATTTAATTAATTAATAATTATATTTTAATTAATTAATAATTATATTTTAATTAATTAATGAATTATAATATTTTAATTAATGAATAGTTATATTTTAATTAGTTATGTTTTAATTAATAATAATATTTTAATTAAATATAATGTAATTAATTAAGTAATAATAATAATTTAATTAATTATATTGTAATTATTTCATCGTAATTAAAAATTACAAATACACTTAAAATAAATATTAATACAATTATAAAATAATCAATGAATTACATATTTTCGATCATATTATACTGCAGGGACATTTTCGTCATTAACATTATTTTTATTGCTGTCCACTGCAACCAAACACATTTTGTCCTCCAGACGAAAACAAATTTTTCTGTTCTGTCCATCACAACCAAACGGCTTACTGTCTCCAATTTTTGTTCTGTTTTGTCTCCAAATTTTTGTTTCGTTTCGTCTCTACATATTGAAGACCGCAACCAAAGGCAACGTAATGCTTGCATTATCGATAAATTGAATACATAATTTCTTCGGCTAAAAACAAAAATGGGAAGAAAGCAAGATTCTAACTAATTTAGGGTCGCATGATTCTACTTCAACTTCTTTTTTTTAAATGTCATTTTTAGTTTTTATTTTTTATTTTCAGTTTTTGTTTTTCTTTTAAATAAAAAGAAAAATATATTTGATTGTTAATGTTAATGTTGTTATATTTTTATTACTAATAATAATTACATATTAGATAAAATTTAAAATAAATTATTTTTAATTAAAT
>JAOSBO010000211.1:50322797-50339419 GCA_027563915.1 Erythroxylum rotundifolium | reverse complement strand
TTTTCTAACTTATAAAAACAAAATACGACTTTTTATTTTTTATTTATTTGAATGTGGGTCCACGTGGATTTTAGTATTGGGGGGATGGTGAGTGGGGGTATAAAGCTCACACCTATGTGATACAATTGGAATCAAATGGGTAGAAAACGAGAGGAATTCGTTGGATTGTCCCACCAAATATAAGTGTCTTATTGTTCCTTCGTCCATTTTTCAAGATTCCCAATTTTTCAATTTGGGTTGCATAATTATATAGAAGAGATAAATAAAAGGTAGTTACAAGGGTTCCATCATAGCAGTCCATCACGATCACATCACACGTCAATCATGTGATAAATTACATTAAATCTTCTATTTCAATTACAACGTTTCAATTATATTTTAAAAAATATATTTATGTGGGATCTACATGAATGTGTAGATGAGACTTAATGAAACATAATAGAAACATTGTAATCGGAACAAAAAATCTGATCCATACACACAAGAGGGGGAGAAAAGGAGAGAAATTATAAGCCCACACCTTTTATTTCTTTTATTTTCCAATCATCGTCGTATATATATGTAGACACCATGTAGTTATCTTTACTTAAAAGAAAAAAAAAGTTAAAAAAAAGTAAAAATGGAATATTAGCTACATATTGAGGACATCCAATCCATGGACCCCATCGAGTAGACTGCATCATGCGGCTGATGCAGGTGCGCCACACACTAGTACGGATAATCAGCTCCCAAAACCAATTTTTTTACATTGCTTCCATTAAATGTACGGCCGCCAATTTTATGGTTACTTAACGACCTGACAACGGAGTTTCAGTCTTTTTTTATCTTTTTATGTTCTGTCCGAAACCGTAAAAATCTTTTCTTTTTCTTAATTTTACTGGTAAGTACCAGAACTGTCAGGTATTTCCACGTGGCACGCACCCACCCACGCACGCACGCACGCACGATCGGACCTCAATTGATTGAAGATTCTGTGGACCCTGTTGAGTCCCCTATCGCGTGGCGGTTGCCATGGCGGCTGCGGCGGCGGCTGTGACAGAGATGGGTACGGTGGCTGTGGTGGCTTTAATGGCTGGTACGTGACCTTCATGGAATAGAAACTGGTCAAGTATCATAGCACTAGGCCTAAGAACGAGCTTGTCCCATGCCTCGTCTGCTTCTTCCCCGCTTCTAAGAAACACTTCTGTGGCGTCAATTCTATGCATGTTCCATTTCCACTGGCTATGGAGACGATGGATCTTCTGCAACTGTCGACCAGCGAGTATGCAAGTGTTCTTTTTGATTTTGGAAATGGCAGAATCGAGAAGCTTGGCTCTGGTTCTAGCGTTTGTATAGCTTCCAAGCTCGTAGCGTAGGTACTGGTCCAGTTCAGGAACTCCAATCGCTCGCCTGATTCCTCGTGAATAATCAGTCTCGTCAGGGTCGAACATATTCCTCACCTCCTCCACCAAACCTTTGTCGATCATTCGATTCACTCGCTCCGACACAAAAGAGTGGAGTACGGGCAAGGACACGTCCACCCAAAGAAAGCAAAACTCGTACCTGAGTCTAAACTCACGATCCTCGTCGTCGTTCACCAAAGCTTCGATGTAAGAGTTTGACCCGCCGGCGATTATCGGGAGACGATCACGGTCCACGATTGACTCCACAACCTCCGAGGCATGCTGCCTGAAATCGTCGGAGGTGAAATCCGTGTTGGGTTCTACTATGGCTAGAAGATGGTGTTTTACGCCTCGACGCTCCTCAGGAGTGACCTTGTTGGTGACCACATCAAGTCCTTTATAAACTTGCATTTTGTCACAGTTAACGACTTCCGCAGGATAACGCGTGGCAAGGTCTATAGCTAGTTTGGATTTTCCGGTGCCGGTGGGTCCAACAACGAAGACCACCTTATCTTTCCGGCGAAAAAGGGGTTCCATATTTAACCCTCCCTGGAAGTTCACGAGGGGCTGTACTTGCTTGAAAGTAGTAGACATTGAAACCGTCCAAGTCATTTGAATTGCCTGTGAAAGAGTGAGTGAACATGGTAAAAGATACATAGTAATTTAACTTCCATGGATACATAGTAAGAACATAACTAAACAAACTAACCCCGCGAGGAACTAAAATCCATGGACCACCGCGTACCTTTAGTATCAAATATGCGGTGACTCGAGGAAGTAGGAAGAAGATGAATACGGCTTTTCTTACCAATCTGCAGATAGTGAGAGAGAGGAGGACAGTAACTAAGGTGGTACAGTGATGAAAAGGCTTAAAATGGCTTCCTGTACCAAGCGAAGACTGACTTATTAAGGTTTATATCGGAAGAAAAAGGAAGTGGGTGTGGAAAAAAAAAGATATTAATGGCTTTTCTGGATGATTGATTATGACATGAGGAGCTAAGAGTCCTCCTATTAGGAATTTAATGATAAACTCTATGGACCTGGCTTTGGTATTTATAGAAGTGTGTTGCCCACATCCAGGAACATATTCTCGTTGGGATCAGATCTTTTGTATCGGTTATGATGTTCTTATCATATTTTATTAAATCTTATTCACATATTTATGTGAACCCAATATAAATATATAAAAGAAATTTAATAGAATTAAGTGAAACAATAGATTTGATGAGATTCTCACTATGGCTGGTAATGTGTCTGCTTCAGTCCAATTTGAAATCAATAAGGCAGGTTTTGAATTTTGATATATAAATTTTAAAATTAAAAAATCAAAACACTGTCTTTCAGTATAATCAAATAGACTAGATTTATATAATTCAAGTCATTG
The DNA here is from genome assembly GCA_027563915.1 of Erythroxylum rotundifolium. NCBI lineage: Eukaryota > Viridiplantae > Streptophyta > Magnoliopsida > Malpighiales > Erythroxylaceae > Erythroxylum > Erythroxylum rotundifolium. Next base: position 50,336,653 of record JAOSBO010000211.1, on the reverse strand, counting down.
ATAAATCGATTTAACTTATTGTTATTTCTATTTTTTGCCTTTAAATTGTATATATAGTAATTCAATCATTTGATTCTAATATAACAAAACTCAATGGAAAACTTATTCTCTCCCTTTTTTTTTGCTACCCTTAAATGAGAAAAGATAATTATTTTCTAATTAACGTAATATTTTAATTTTAACAATATGAAATTGTTTCGGGACCACCCTACATGCATTAAGTTATACTCTTTTATATTTTTTAAAAAATTAATATTTTGCCAAAGACAGAAAACAAACATGCTGAAAACCATTTTTTGTCTACACTCAACAGTCAATTTTGTACGTTGCTTATGATTATACATAAGAGGATTCCCCTAATTATATATTAAAAGAAAGACTCCATTTGTTTGTTTATTATAGGATGGTTTGCCAAAATTAATGTTAGCAATGTCCTAATCTTCATAAATTAACTATTAACAACCATAATTAACGAATAATTGATTATGGGTGGAGAGGTTGTTTTCAAGAAAAAGCAGTAGGCAAAAAGGATTTTTTTTTTTTTGCTTTGCTTTGGTAGTGGTTTCGGTTCATGAAAATTATTATTTTTTAATGAGTGTATGCCATGAAATGATAAGCTATTTTTATGAGAATATAATTTTGTAAATTATTTTTAATAATTATTGTATCATATTCTTCTCTTAAGTTTTGAAATTAACATTTAGGAATCAAGACGACTAACCCATTTCAGAGTCTAATTTAATATAAAATTATTTTAAAAAAGGGAAGAATAAAATCAGCAGATTTAAATAAAATATATTGACAGAACCTTCAAGTTAGAGGTTGGACTTCCTTGCCTTTTATTCTTTTTGGTCTTGGAAAAATGATATTTTATTTTTGTCTTTGTATAAAATAATTATATGATTTAATTACATCTACGTGTATGTAAACTATATCTTATAAACATGTATGAATGAGTGATGAGTCACGAATTTTGGCATTGGGTGATTTATAAGATCCCTTTTGTTTTCTATTATTTTGAACACAATAAAATAATTTATTTTGGATGAGATTGGAATAGAAATTACTTTAGGACAAATATGATTGCGTCGTGTTTTGATTAAATTTACAAACTCTTATAAGAAGCTTGTTAATTTATAATTAGAAATACATGATCGTCATTATCCACCGAGCACATGACTTTGATGATAGATTATAAAATTAATGGAATTTAGTTCCATTAGAACATGGATTATGAAGATATTACGTACAATTAACTTTGATTTTGATTTAAACTCAACATAACAGGTTTGATTTAACCAAGTATTAGATCGATTTCGAGTTTGAAATATCAACCTAAGGTCAATTTAAAAGACTCAAACGGCTTGTTAGAATTGCACTGTGTCAAGGGTTGGAACGTGCAAGTTAGAACCCGACCTATTACCATCCTTAACTAAAAATAGATAAACAACTAGATTAGAAAAAGGTTGCTTTGTTCATTCCTTCATCTACTTCTTAGGTCAACAAGAAGTTTCCTCGAACGGCAACTTTACGAATCATACAGCATAGAATGGAAGGGTGAAGATATAGTTTAATAATAAGGACGGTGAGTAGGGATCTTGGAATCTGCAGATAACACCGAATTCAATGTTTAATATTAAGTACTTCTTTTTGTTTGTTCCTGTCTTTCCTTTAATGTTCGTCCTATGTTTTTTGCTTCAATTTCCTATTTGGAATCACCGAAAAAAAAAAAAAACTATGCTCGTTATTTAAATAATCTCAAATCAATTCCTTAAGAGTTTTCAAGTGATAAGACCTTGATGTTCGAGTTTTATAAACAACATCAACAACATTGGGTAGAAATCTCGCTAAAGCGTGAAGTCTGCAAAAAGTTAACAGTACGCAGTCTTATCCCTAATTAATATGAAAAAATGTTTCTAACATCTAGTTTTATAAACTAAATGCTATAATTATTGGATTTAATTGTGATTTTATTAAAAAATATATAATTTATAAATTAGATTCCATAGTCTAAACACTTACTCAATATATAAATCAATAATATTAAAATTCATGACAACATAAATAACTGAAAATGCAAATTTATTAAAGCTATTTTTCTAATCCAACGAGGTTTGGTCAATTAAACAATGACATTAATTTAAATAAAATGTATAATCATTCTAACTTTGGATATGAAAATTGTAAAATTTAACCCATTATTATCTTGTATTTTAATTGCTAACTTTTAGGTAATGTATCAAATTAAATACTAATTAAATAATCTATTCATTTCTATCTATCTTATATTCTTATGTCTCCCTGTTATATTCTTTAAATAATGTTTTATTTTGTTTTCAACATTTATTAAACCATGGTTATATTTAAATCATTTGTCATTATTACTCCATCATAAATTTCACATTTTCAGTTCTTATATTGAAAAATTAATTTCCCTTAATAACTAAAAAAATCACATTAACCTATCATAATTTAGAGTAAAAGACATGAAACTCTTCTATAGTTTAGAAAACTTCAAAAAAATATACAAAAATTTAATATTTTTTTTGTAATTTTTAATTTTTTTAGAAAAAATTTTCTTTTATATTTTATATCAACGAAATGCACTTGACGTGAACATCACACATATAGATCAATCAAATATCACTCACGCGATAATCAAATCTAACTCTTATGTTCTAACTGAACTCGATATAAACTAATAATTTATTATAATTATCTTAAATTATTAAATTAAGTAAAATTTACTTGATCTACATCAAGTTTAAGAGCCTAGTTGGGTAAATACGTGAGGAATATTCGATTAGTCCTCAGATGATATTTGTATTACATATGTTTTATCGTTATAGTTCAACTAAAATTTAAGAATTTTTGTTTTAAATTTACATATGATATTCGATTAGTATATTTTTGTTTGAAACTCCTAAATCTTTATTTTGTAAAATTTAACCCAAAAAATCATTACCCTTTGATTTTAATTTAAAAAATTGGAAGTGGGCATTGAATTATTATATTTTCTGGGGGTCTTATGGCACTTGTCATCGTTACAAAAGTTGATCAATGCATTCCCACTCTCCACAAACTAACAACTTTGGCCTCTCATTATATATTTTACATTATCTAAACCCTCCGACTTGGTAAATAAACTAACCAACGAATATTAAAAATATGTACATTACGTATATATGCCCTCAAGCAACCCCAAAAAAAAACTTTTTGGCCTCAAAGACCTTATAGCAAGTCATACATATTACATGACCAAATGTAAGATATACTTAAATAGGTAGAAAATATATTTTTATAATAACAATATTCAAAATTTTAAGTTTATTCATTGGACCGACGGAGTACTTAAACATTATAAATAATATGTTAATTATCGTTATGACCAACTACTATTGGGTTAATGTCTTATCAACAAAAAAGTATAACAATGAGACTAATAATTAAAGATTGATGACCAAATATCACTGGTTGTGATTATAATGATGTGATTACAATGATGATGAGGGGTTTGAGCGTGCGTGTGGAGCGGAGAAAAGTCATTTCTTAGTATCAAATCAAAAAAGAATGTGGCACTTTGATTAATTAAAAGCACTAAATTTTATTTTTTAAAAGTCCAAAAACCACTAGGAAATATAATAGTGATCTGATAAAAATAAAACAAATGCATAAATGATATTGTCTTCCATTTCCTTTGAGTATTCAATTTGATTAAAAAGAAGAGCCAGTCATTTTAATTATCATTATTATTATTTATTAGTCAAATAAAATCAAGAAAAGTCAATGGAGCGTGGCCTTAATTAATTAATTAATTCCTTAGATTTTTTTTCCTCTTTTAAAAAGTTGAAGAGGGCATCATGCTTTTTCTACATAGTATAGTCTTAAGATTCTAAGGATAAGGTATTCTAGTTTCCTTTCTATAAATAAGTAGTCTGGTTAGTTATTTGCAAAATTATACTTTATAAGCAATTAAAGGTTTTAGTGGTTCAAGTCACTTCGCATTTCACTTCAATCATTTAATGGGAGATTGATGAGTAACACGTCAGAAACTCACATTAAATCTTCTGTTCTAATTACGTTGTTCCAATTCTATTCAATTGGGTTCACATAAATGTGTTGATGAGATTTAATTAAATATGATAAGAATAGATATGATCTCAAACTCACTTGTACTTAATAAAAGAATTGCAATTTTTAAATAATATTTATACTTTTGTAAACTTAAGGAGGCATTTATTGGATTTAAAGTTAATAATTTAATAAGGATGGTTGAGTTAAATTTCTTTTAAAAGTTGAATTGTTTTTGATGTTTTCTAGTAATTTTCAGTCGTAATAATTTGTTATTTATATTTTGAATATTTAAGCCATTGCAGGTGACGTTTTTAATTTTCTATGATCAAAATTTGGAATGATAGAAATAATACTTTTTTCATCAATCTCCCATTTATCAATATTCTATTTTAATTATCAACAATTAATGATCATATTATGTGGTTTTCTCATATATCACATGGTAATTAAATATAATAAATTGTTATATTAATTTATAAAATAACATATTATCTTTGACATAAAATATAAAAATTGAAAGAATGACAATATTGTTTTAATTATTAGATAAAGAAAAAACCATTAAATAAGTTTATGTAATTTCTAATAGAGTTGTTTGTCATTTAAAACAACATTATTGGAAAAATGACATTGTATTAATAATTGTAAATTTCTCATATAATATCTAAATAAACTATTAATAGCATATTAATAAAAATTTATATCACCATCAAACTTATTTGTATGAAATTTTATGCCTAAAAAATCATACTCAATAAAACAATAATATAAATACTTCATATCTTATTGAATGAAAGAGAACAACATTTCTATTAGTTAGAGGTAAGGCTACATATTACTAAACTTCTTTAATACTTTGTGCATAAGCAAAATTTTTACATGAACTATTGTTATTACTGTAACACCCCATACTCAGATAATAAAATTGGCATATCGAGTGTTACCATATTCTCGTATAATCCATCATTTGCCATGTACACAATTATAGACCTAAAATCGCCAAATTCAAGCTCTGATACCAGTAAATATAACACCCTATACTTGATAATGGAATCGGCATATCAAGTGTTACCATATTCTTACATATCTGACATTTCGAACTACAACATTCTCTATTTAACACCTCATTATTCTAGCAATTATTATTCACTTTATAAAAATTTTGACAAAATTTCTTCCATACTTAAAACTTCCTGCAAGAAACTTCAATACACTTCTTATGCACGTTACTTAATTACCCATCTCCATATCAAGCTCCTTAACAAAATAATTTACTCATCCACCAATACATTTCAACACATCAAACCATATTTCATATATAACTTTCACGTATTCATATATAATTCACAATAAAATCCTGTAAGATCCTTCACTTCTTTATATGTACAAGTCATAAGTAAAAACAAAATAAAAATTTGTAGTACATCCACCTCTAAATCTTTTGAGGTCCTCTATGTGACTCATATCTTGTAGTATATCCAACACAACTTTCTTCTAATTACCTTCAAAACTTATACGCAGAAAGAAAATCCACGTGCTAAGCTATAGGCTTAGTGGTGTTTTACCAATTCCATTTTTTACTCAATTCAATTCATTCAATTATACATGCATAGTATATAATATTTTTTTCAAATATAAATATCTTCATTTATTTCTAAGCATAAATAGACATTTAAAATCAAGTTATGAAATACAAACATGTATCTATTTTAATAATTCACATATATTTACACAATGATGAATAAGTTGTACAATTTATAATTTACAATCAATTACTGTTTTCATTTGAAGTTTCTTAATCATTAATTGTATCTAATCACACAATGCTGTAAATAAAATAAAAAAGAAAAAATCGCATGATTATGAGAATCTGATCTTGTATTTTAAAATCTTAGTTATTCAGCTCGGCAATACAATTCATTTAGATTTTACTATGGGACAATTACAATTGCTATTGTATATTGTATTTGAATGAAAGACATTGTTGAGAATAAGCAGTATACGTATTGTGCGCATTACCCTATCATAACACTATCAAAGTGAAGTAAAGGATTCGAGTAACTATAGAAATTAAACAATATTAGTATTAAATTGATTTTTTTTTGCGTACAAGGGAAATAAAAAAAACTAAGGAGAGATAACTAGAGGTCCCCTCGCTGACAAGACTCGCCTATGATGTCTCGCCGGAGCCACTGCCGAAGGGCAGGTGGAACAGCTGTTAGAACGTCCAGCCCGGGACTAGCCTGCACTGCCATAGCTGCCAGGTGGTCAGCGCTTTGGTTTCCTTCACGATACACATGCTGAATCTGGACAATCCACATTCGATTCAGTAGCTCCCGAATAGCCTGCACCAAGAAATTAACCTCAGTCACACCACTGGTCGAAGAAGATAGAATATTAATTACCTCCAACGAATCTGACTCAAGGAGAACTTGACGTAGTTCCAAGTCCCATGCCAGTTGTAGGCTGCCCCGCACCGCCGTAAGCTCAGCTTGTAGGGATCAGCACTGGCTTATGTTGGTGAAAAATCCCCCGCACCATACCCCATCGGTATTTCGGAGTAACCCCCCCAGTCGTACCCCTCCCAATACCCGGATGCACAGCTCCATCAGTATTTAATTTGGTCCACCCATTCGGCGGTGGGCTCCAACGGACTTCAACTCTAACAGGCAAACCTGCTGGCGGCACAACTCTACCGGAAACTTCTTGTGCTTTCGCTATCCATTGGTCATAGTCTAGTACACTACGATGTCCTTCCCTTGGCCACTCGAACTCTGGTTCAAATAAACTGCGATTCCGCCATTGCCAGAGTATTCAATAAGCGACGCCATAGACTATCAACCAGGCGCCCACCGGTGTTGTAAGATGTTGAGTAATATTTGATCCCAGTCATGTGGCCTCATCCTGCCGAAAAAAATCAGTCACGTTCGCCTCCGGGTGCAACTGGCGCCAGAATGTCATCACCCTAGGACAATCCCATAGGGCATGCAGTAGAGTCTCGATCTGCCCATAGTAATTATAGCTTGTATCCGTCATGAGATGTCTGTCTAATCGCTGTTGATTCGTTAACAAATTTTCCTGGGCCTGGAGCCACAGGAAGCTCCAAATGCGTTGTGGATAGGTCCATTTCCAGATCGCTTTCCATAGAGGATGCTACGGGACAGTGTCCAAATTGACAATTAATTCATAGGCAGTGGCCACCATAAACTTTCCAGAAGGGCCCGACCCCCAGACAATTATATCCTCTCCCTCGTGGTCAGTCGGGGCGTCATAGTTCCGATGATGCTGCACACAGAGGGAGGAAGATAAGGGCTGATCATGTCCCAAAGCCAGTTTCCTCTCTCATCCACGTAAGCATGAACAAGAGTATGTGATATCCTGGCCGGGATGGGAGAGGTTGACTGGGTGACTAGCGGTCCCCAATCTAGGAGCCAGTTATCCATCCAGAATCGGATCTTTTTACCATTGGCAATTCGCCACCACAATCCTTGGCGGACGTAATGCCACGTAGCCGATATTCCCCTCCATATGGTTGAAGCTCTAGAGTTCTGCACACAGTCGAGGATCTGATCGAAATCGAGCCGGTATTTCTCGCTAAGAATTTACACCCATAACGCTAAGGGGCGAGCGATCAGTTCCCAACCCAGCTTAGTTAACATAGCATCATTATTCTCCCGAACTTGTTTGATCCCTAGGCCTCCGGACTTTTTAGGCTGACAAACGGCATTCCAGTTGACCAAGTGGATTTTGGGTCCACTAGCGGTCAATCCCCAAATGAATGACCGCATAATTTTTTCCAATTCGTCGCGGAGATGCCTTGGTAACCGGACAGTTTGCATTGTAAAGAGATGAATGAACGCTAGAACAGACTGTGTCAAAGTGACTCGGCCCGCTAAGGATAATTCCTTCGCTTTCCAACCTGCTAATTTTTGCTGGACGCGATTTAGGATGTACTGGTAGGTATGCCGGTAAGTATGTTCATGAATCAACGACACACCTAATTATTTCCGTAGGTTATCGGTACACTTGACTTGTAACACCTGGCCAAGGCGCCGGGCTCGGTGCGTAGGGACATTATTAGAGAAGAAAATCCGAGATTTGCTGCGATTTACCCGTTGTCCCGACGCTTGGCAGAATTGCTACAAGATTTGTGAGACCGTCTTAAGCTTCACTACAGTGGCTTCTCCAAATAAGATGAGATTGTTTGCGAAAAATAAATGCGAAACAGTCGGTCCAGCGCGTCGCCATCGAAATGGATGCCACAGATCGTGATCCACCGCGTGGTCAATGAGATGCCCCAACCACTCCATGCAGAGTACAAATAAATAAGGTGACATAGGGTCGCCTTGACGAATGCCCCTGGTCGGCTGGAAGGGGTCAGTTAGCATACCATTCCATGCCACCCGAATAGATGTTGTAGCCACGCAGCTCATCATGACGCTGAGCAGGTGATGAGGAAGGCCTACAGCCTGAAGGGTTTCGAGCAAGAACGGCCAGTGCAAGCGATCATAAGCCTTTTCCAGATCCACTTTAAGGGCGAAATATCCGGTCTTCCCAGTTTTCTATCACATGGTGTGAATGATTTCTTGAACGATAATAACATTATCCATCAAATGACGCCCAGGGACGAAGCTACATTGCGTATTGGCCACTAGTCTATCCAAGTGTGGTTTCAACCTATTGATGATCACTTTGGAAATGGTTTTGTAAAGGATTTAGCATAGGCTGATAGGGCGAAACTGGGTAAGATGAGTAGGAGATGGGACTTTTGGGATGAGGACTAGAATAGTGCGATTCACCTCTTGTTCCCAAATTTCATTGCGGAACACCCTCTGTATGTAGGCCACAACCGACGGTCCCACTATTTCCCAGTGCTTTTGAAAAAACAGGGCCGTATAACCATCCACCCTGGGCGCTTTATTGGGGTGGAGGCCAAACAACGTTGTTTTAATGTCAGAAGTGTGGATCGGTAGTTCGATTGCCAGGAGCACCTCCTCCGGTAAACGAGGGAAGGTTTTGGGGCACTGGATACATGGCGGTGATTCGTCCGCAGCTGTATACAGTTGGGCAAAATAGTTCCTGGCCATGTCTCTTAGCGTTGCCTGATCGAGAATAGTCTGCTCCTGTTTGTCAAGCAGACGAGTAATCGTTAGTTTCTTTCTTTTATGTAAAGTGAGTCTGTGATAAAAAGTGGTGTTCCGATCCCCCTGAGCCAACCAATCACATCGAGCCTGCTGATGCCAGTAAAACTCTACCTCACGTAACACCTGGATGAGTTGCTCACTAAGGTGATCCTCCAGGGCCGAGAGGGTATGAGTCTCCCCCTGCCGCATCGCCCTTTGGATGCCAGCCAATCGGGCTAATATCTGACGCTTACGGTGAAAAATGTTGCCAAATGCGGTCCGATTCCAATGTGTGAGATGATGCGAAAATTGACTTAATGAATGTGTCAAATTCGTGTCATCCGAGGACCAGTGAGCAGCAACAAAGGTAGGGAAGTTCGCATGAGCAATCCACGCCGACTGGAAATGAAAGGGTGTTGGATTGCCTCGAGAGGCGCAGTGACTATTAAAGGTCACCAGGAGTAGCCGATGGTCCGAGCCCAGATACGGGAGATGCTTATTCTCGGTGTGCGGGAACAGTCCCTACCAAACCGGTGAACAGAACGCCCAATCTAATCGAGCTCGTATGTTGCCTCGACGCCAAGTATACTATGACCCAATAAACCCCAATTCTTGCATACCACACCTCTGGACCCAATCATTGAACTCCTGACTCACCACCGAGCTACTTTGAGAACCCTCGTTTATTCGCTTGGGAAAGTTTCGCATTGAAGTCCCCCCCGACTAGCCATGGCCCCGTTACAGAAGCTCCTATCTGGCTTAATAGGTGCCAGAGAAATTTCTAATTGGACCTTTGCGGGCTGGCGGATACTGCCATGAACGCAAACTTGGATTCGCCGTAACTAACTATCGAGTGAATTAATTGCTTATGCACTACGTCAATCATCACGTGAAAAGCCTTCGTCCATAGGAGCCATATTCCTCGCTGAATCCGTCGGCTTCATCCCGGAACGAGTAGTCCATGCTTAGCTTTTTAATAATGCCTTCGGCACGAAGACCACTTATCCGCGGTTCAATGAGTACCACTATCACTGGCCTATAATCCCTTATGTAGGCTCTTAAGATCGTCAGAAACTGTCGTCCCCCAGCCCCTTGACAATTCCACATTAGGGTGGACACCTTGATAAATTTAATAAATTAAAGAAGGTTAGAAATGAGGGGGATCTTTTGCCCCGTCTAGTGCCTCGCCGCGTATTCCGTCTGAATCCTGTTGCATTGAAATGTCCACTGGCGCGGTTTCGGTTAAATTTCCTTCCATACTTGTTATCAGGAGGTTCAGAGGCGGGAGGGGTATGGGTAAGTGGGTCGGGCCGGTCCTCGTGGTACGCCTCATTCTCCTCCATCCATGTACTGGGTTCGCCTATTGTCGCTCCCAGGGACCCTTGTTCGGACCGAGCATACACAACCACTTGATGGGTCTGTAGATAGACGGTGATATGAGGATCATTTGGTGTGGGTTGGACAAAAAGAGGGGGGGGGTGCTGGGGCTGGGGCTGGAGGCCTGTATTGGGGGATGACCTTGTGGGATCTTGAGGGGGCCTGGAGTTCCTAGGTCAAGCCTGGGGACTGGCCTGCTTGAAGTAGCCCCATGGCCCCTGACTTTCTGCTATGGCCCATGGTTATGCGGTTTGGGCCCCTAAGAAGTTGATGCAGCGCGTGGCGTTGTGGGCAGCGCTTTCTTTGCCGAGAACTATCCCGGGGGAGGTTGGAAGCGCGGGAGCTGGTCTGAAGCAGGCTTCTCGGACAGGGGGCCGAACCTCGAGCCCCCCGTGCGTGTGTCGACAGCAGTGGAACGACTACTTGGACTCGACGTTTGAACGGTACTTCTCCGTGTCTGTGGTCGTTTGACCACTGTCCAATCGCCATAGCCGTTAGAGGTAGCTGGATTCTGTGTGCTGGCAGTCGCGTCGGTCAACGCTGAGTGGAGAGCTACCTCTCCGACATTGGTTTCTTGGCCTGGTGGTTCTGCGGTTGTGGCGGCGTTTCGTTGGCTCGGGCAACTGGTGGTCTGATGCCCGACCATGCCACACCGGAGACAGACCACCGGCAACCCCTCATAAGCTACCTTCAGTGTTTCCCTATCTCGTTCTACATGAGGGCGGAGTGGCAGGCGGAGATCGATATCCACCGTGATGGGGGCAAATTTGCTCCTTTGTGCGGTGGCGGTCGCTTCGTCTAGCTTCACTGTCTGCCCAATGAGGTTGCCTAACGCGGTAAGGATACGCGGGTGGTATCGAGAAATCGCGAGGTCGGGGAATCGCACCCACACCGCCACTCGACTGACGAGACCCTGTGACAACCGAAAGGTGGGACTCCAGTGCTAAACGGAGAGAACATGTCGGAACAACACCCACGGTCCACTCATCAACACCTTGGTATAATCCTGTTCATTCACAAAATTCACCAGAAGAAATCATTATCCATATCAATAATCTTCATCCGTCCCCACAAGGAGTATAAACGTTGACATAAAATGTGGTAACCAATGTAGCGTCCATTGAGTTTGACGATTAATGCGCGTTCCCATTGATGGTCGAGTCGAGTTTTAAACGCTTGTGATAGAACAATGCTGCTTCCCTGCCCATCCGAGACGACTTGAATGTCATCTTCCTCGACTGGAATTGATTCCTCCAGTGGCCAAGATGGTAGGGCCTGTGCAGCTTCTACTCCCGCACCACCAAGGACTGCAGCGCTATAGGTGAGCGGTGGACTCGGAGGCGGATCCTCCTCGCGGCGTTGGATACGGACCTTTTTGGTAGGTTGACCGTCTTGAACTGTGGGGAGCACTTCTCTGCACTTTGGAGTAGGAGATGTGGCCATCCAAATCCGGAATGCGGTAGGATGAGGGTGTTATTGGTCGGAATCGAAGACCTGATGTCCTAAGCTTTGTTGATGGCAGAGAATCAATGTCCTTTCGTTAGGAGACGTTTGAGCTGACACGTAACTTGACAATTTTAAGTTTTAAATTGCTTTTAAGAATACATCGATTAAAAAATATTATATATATATTTTTAAAATTTTACTTAAAGTTCCTTGCTCGACTTGATAACGAAATTACATCAGTGTGTGAAAGATGTACCGAGCTTAAAACTTTACGGCTGCATTATTTCAAAAGTTCTTAAAATGATTGAATTTCTAAAGATTTGACATATCGAACATTCAACAATCATGTAAACAGACTGTATCCATGTGGGTTAAAATTGAATCATTAAGGCTAGCTTAGAATAGATCTTATTATTAAATTGTACAGCCATTAGGTTTACCTTATTTCGATGTCACAATCTAAGAGGACAGGACTTTCTTTCCATTTCATAAATAAAATTGTAAGATTATGATCACATTTAACTATGTAATTTGTGCATACTAATATAGATGTAGACTAAGGTTTATGATAATTTAATAATTTGTTAATTTAATCAAAAAATTTGTACTTAAATTCACACATATTAATCATGAGTAGCAATTCAAGAAAAATTAAATAAAAAAATTAACTCGTGATTTAATATTTTAATGTTTTAATTATTTAATTTTTACATACTTAACTTCTTATTTAATATCGAAATTTATGAAAATTTAATCATATTTTTAGAAAATGATGGAAAAAATGCAATAATTCATGTAAAGTCTGATCTTCCTTTGACAGTAAGATTGAACAACTTCAAAGTAGAATGATTACATAGCAGTGGATTGCTGCTCATGCAATGATTACAGAAGAACTTATCTAAAGTATCTTACCGACTAATCAAAATTTAGAACGTAAGTAAGTTGAATACAGAGTTGGTGTGATCAGGAAATCACATCAAATGCTTGTGTTGTGCACGTTCGTGAGGGATTAAAGATTGAATGGAGGACTAAGGTTCGCTTGAAAGTCCCATAAAGCATCTTGTCACTACCATTTCACACGTACCAGTCACTTGACTTGAGGTTTCCCTATGTAATCGTGAGGGTGCTAATGATGCTTCTTCTCTTTCTTTCTTTCTTTCAAATCTACTTTTAGTCGGAGATGACAATCTACCATTGACCTATGTGGTCCTGCTACAATCAATAGGTTATAATTGAGTTGATTAAGGTTAGAATGAATTGTGTTTAAAAATTAAAGATAAACTAATGAGTTATAAATGAGTTGATCAACTTTAGAATTGCATTAATTTAGATTTGGAAGATTATTTTAAATTAATTTAATAAAATAATATTATTTTATTTATTGTTTATAAAAGTTTCAATTCTTTATCTAAAACGATTCTATTTTAATATTATTTTATGTAATTAATTAAAATAAGATTGTTACGGTTTATATAATTTTCAATTATTTATCTAAAATAATATTATTTTAATTTCAATTCGGGTCTGATCAAAATTCAAACTTAATTTAGACTAGAAAGTAAAAAATCAACTTTAAAGTGAAAACAATGGGCTTAGGACCAACTCTTAAGTTCAAAAGATTTGACAATCTATTACTCAAAATATGTCATTTTATTTTATATATTTAAAATTTAAAATTTAAAATTTAAAATAATACTAACTTAATTAATAATATTAAATGATCCATTTTTACTGTAGCTTGACTGACTTTAATTTACTAATGATGAACATCCTAATCCATTAGCTAGTTGAATCATACACAACTTGAAATGACCGACAAGTGTAAATTGCCTCTTT
>JAOSBO010000211.1:50259244-50269858 GCA_027563915.1 Erythroxylum rotundifolium | reverse complement strand
AACAAAATCACAATTAATAACTGTCCATAAATGAGACAAAAGACAAAATTGCCCTTTGGGGCAAAAATGTCTAACACGATTCTGATCTGAGTTGACTAAATTATGGGTGAGTTATAGGTTGATTCGGCCTGACTTATGATTGATCCCTTACTTTTAAGATGATTTCGTTTTGAAATTTTTTTAATAGGTGAGTTATGGGTTGATTCGGCCTGACTTATGATCGATCCCTTGCTTTTAAGATGATTTCATTTTGAAAATTTTTTGCTTAAAAAAATAAATGGTTGGCCGAATCAGGCTGTTGGCTAACCCCTTCTTGGCCCATTGATATTCTTAAATGTTTCACCTCTTTTTTAATTAATTAAAGAGATAATATTTTTATAAGTATTTAATTTTGTAGATTTTATTAATTTTATTTGAATTTTAAAACTTTTTATTTTACTACCAAGTTTTTTAAAACTTATATAATTCAAGTTAAAATATCATTTTTATTGCTATATTTAATAAATAATCACTCGAATGGTGTTTAATAAATATGGTGGCTTTTAATATGGAGGTAAAGATTGACTAAAAAATTATACCACAAAAAGAATAATTTAAATATATAGGATTTATCATCCAAAGTAATAAAAAGATCGCTAAAAATATAGTTCAATGTATCATATCAAGATGACTTAAACGAAGAAGAGCGTAAGAAAATTAAGAAGGTATCACTTAGACTTAGAGGTAAATTTTATCGTTTAGCGATTAAACCAGTCATGCTTTACAGGAAGGAGTGTTGACCCATTAAACATATGTATATTCATTAGTTAATGGTAGAGAAGATGAGAATGCTTTGTTAGATGTACAACTTTACTATAAGAGATAAAGTCAAGAATGTGATGGTAAGAAACAAATTAAATATGGCTAATATTAATAGAAAATTAAGAGAGACAAAACTTAGGTGGTTTAAACGTGTTAAAAGGAGATACCCTGACGCTCCAATGAGAAAATCAAATAAATTGTCCTTAAAGACTGTAAGACCAAAAAAGAAAGGCTTAAGAAGAATTGGAGATAGGTGATCAAGAATGATATGACTCTGTTAGAATTTATTGAGAACACGACCTTAGATAAAAAACTTTGACATATTAGGATACTGATAAAGGTGTGAAGAAAGTGATATAGAATCGAAGCTACCTTTACTGTATTATTCGAAACATTAAATAGAATAAGGATGACAACAAAGTCAACGAGGTTAACGTTAGGCTATAGATGAATTGAGGAGAAGAATAAGAGATTTGGAGTTGTTGGTTCTATACCAGGCTAATGGAGATAATCAAGGAAATTAACATATGTGTACAATACTATCAATTAAGATATTAATGGTAATATGCTCCCTCAAGTTGGAGCATGAAGATTCGTAATGCCCAGCTTGGATAAAAGCAAGTGGAATTGGTCACGTCCGAGAGCTTTGGTAAAAAGGCCTACAGGTTGTGTTTTGGATGAAATGTGGATTGTTTGTATTTTCCTGGCCTGAATATGTTCACGAATGAAATGCAATCAATTTCGATATACTTCGTACGTTCATAAAAGACTGGGTTAACCGCGATATGCATGGCAGTTGATTATTACAGTGGAGTTTGGTGGCTGATGAAAAAGAGAGACACAAGTATGAAAACGGATGTTGTAGCCATACTAATTCACTGATTGTATGTTTCATAGCTCAGTACTCTGCCTCAGTGGATGACCGTGATATGGTTGTTTGTTTCTTGGACCTCCAAGAGATAGGGGAGCAACCTAAGCAAATAAAATACCCTGTGGTGGATCGTCTTGTTGTAGGGGGGCTGGCCCAACCAGAATTGCAATAAGCATTGAGTTGAAGAGGACTGGAACGTGATAAAAGAAGGCCTTGGCTAGGAGGTGCTTTGATATAACGAAGGACTCTTTCGGCAGCATCAAAATGAGGTTGTCTTGGAGCATTAAGAAACTAACTCAGCATTTGAACAAAGTAACTAAAGTCAGGTCGTGTAATGGTCAAGTATAGTAGTCGTCCAACTAGCTTATGGTATTGCGAAGGATCGTCCAACATATCGCCTATGCCAGCTGACAATTGGCGTTTTTGCTCCATTGGATAGGCAACAAGTAATCATGTTTCCTGCAAAATGTCTAATACATATTTACGTTGGGAAATAACAATACCTACGGGAGACTGAGCCACTTCAAGGCTAAGGAAGTACTTCAAAGATCCAAGGTCTTTGATATGGAATTGATTATAAAGTTTGGATTTGAGCCTAATAATACCACTATCATTATTGCCAGCAATGATAATATCATCCACATAGATGAGAACGACTATGAAACATCCATTGGGGCATGATGTGAATAAGGAGTGATCAACCTTAGACTGTGTGATACGATTGCAACTGTTGCGGCTGAAGTTTATCCCACCGAAGAACCTCAACCATGAAGAAGCAGTCGTCCTAAAAGAGCTCCAGCATGGACAAATGAATTCCAGATGTAATGCTGAAATTATGCAAGCATTGATGCTGAATTTATGATGCTAAAATTAGGCAAGGATAATAGCTCCAATTATGGTCATATAATTCATTCCTTATTAGCTGCATTGATGTATTATTTAAACCACTAAAGAACAGAGGAATCGATATATTTTGAATGAATCAAATCCCTCTCTATTCTGCAATTCTAAATTCTGTCCAACCTCCTTTTCACCGTGGTGTCCGGTCTTGACATCAAACTTCCTTTGTTTTCTGTGAGTCTGAGACTACTCTAAAGTCTCTTGAGATACAACCATTGTATCACTGTGTGAATCCATTGTCAGTTAAGAAGGATGTGAATTTGGCGAACCATTGTCGCGAGGCCTGTTTGAGACCATAGAGAGATTTCCGTAGCCTACATACAAGTGAATCACCAGGGGACGAAAACCTTGTGGCACCTTCATGTATGTTTCTTCATGGAGATCACCATAAAGGAAAGCACTGTTAACGTCAAGCTAGGGGAAATCCCAATTATGAATAGCGACAAGAGTCAATAAGCAACGAACGGTGGTAAGTTTGGCAACTAGAGCAAAAGTTTCATGGTAATCCACTCCTTCAATTTGAGTGAATCCTTTCGCAACCAATCGTGCTTTAAAATTTTCGATGGTGCCATCTGATTTGTATTTAATTTTGTAGACCCACTTCAAAGCAATTGCTTGTTTTCCTCAAGGGAGATGTTCAAGAATCCAGGTTTGGTTTGCTTCAAGGGCTGTAATTTTAGCACACATAGCTTCGTGCTAGCGAGGATCTTTAAAAGAGTGTGAAAAATGCATTGGCTCATATGTGGAGGAGATGGTCGCTAAAAAGGCATGATGTGATGGAGAAAAGCGTGCATAAGAGATTACAGAAGAAAGAGGATGAGCAATACTTGAATTGGCAGAAGGAGTTGGATTTAAAGATGCTTGAATATCATAGGAGAATCCTTGTAACTTGGTTGATACTTGTCGTTGTCTTTTGGGTCTAGTTGGAAGAGCAAGTCCACTGATAGAGACAGTGGGATTGTTGTTTTCAATGGGGGTGGTGTTGGGATCATTGGTAGAAAATTCAAGTATTAGCTGATTTTGAATCTCAATACCAATGTCTTGTTCATATAAAGGTAATGGCAGCATCATATTAGGTGATGAGGATACAGATATAGTAGCAAAACGAAACATATGCCCATGGAATATGACATCATGAGAAATTAAAATTTAATTTGTGTCCAAATCATAAAGTTTGTAGTCTTTCTTACTATAAGGATATCTGATGAAAACACAACAAGATGCATGAGAGGGAAACTTATCACGAGGAGAAGCATGGTTATGAGCATAACATAGTGAACCAAAAACACAAAGATGATCATAGTTTGGTACCTTACCAGTGAGGATTTCATACGAATTTTTACCAGACAACAATTTTGTTGGAGTGAGATTGATCAAATAAGTTGCTGTAAGGACACATTATCCCTAAAAATGGAGAGGAAAATTGGCTTGAAAACGTAAGACATGACCTAGTAAAGATGGGGATGTTTCATTAGATTTACAACCTTACTATATAAGAAATAAAGTGGAGAATGTTTGGTAAGACATAAATTAAAAGTTACTAGTATTAATAAAGAATTAAGGGAGACAATACTTAGGTGGTTCAAACAAGTTAAGAGGAGATAAGCTGAAACTCCAGTGAGAAGATGCGAGAAAATTATAATTAGAAATTGTAAGAGAAAACAAAAAAGATTTAAGAAGAACTGGAGAAAGGTGATTAACAACGATATGACTATGCTAAAACTCACCGAAGACATGACCCTCAATAAAAACTTTGGTGTATATAGGATAATGATAAAGGATCTCACATTAAGAGGTCCTTCTTGTTCTTATAAGTTTTTTAAGGGTTTTTTTTTAGTTTTATGTCTTGTATTTGACCAAAACATTTAATACATAATACTTATCTCTTAGTTATTCAATCTAAACATTTTCTTACTTACCTTAAATATTTCTTACATAGAGATAAAGTTGCGTACTACTAGATCTCTCAAAATCCTACATATCAACGAAACTTTCACTAAATGATTGCTGTTGTTTTATGTTCTGTTAACAAAACAGTTTTTAATTTGATTTATATGAACTTTAAAAAGTTAATTATAAAATTAAAAAATTTGAATTGTTCAATATTAAATTAAAAAGTTAAATACTATGTAATTTGTTATCTCTTAATTAAATGTTATAATTTTTTAAAAAATGGGAGATGAAAAATTGTATTGATGTATAAATTCAATTAATCGTTGGATGTGTAATTGTTAGAGTTCGTTGCTTATTTTCTTTGACGTTTGGTATTTTTTAATAGTAGGATTGGGTAATGAAAATGAATAAGTTGCTATCTTAACATTTTTGAAGAAGTAATATAACTTAGATGAAATCGGGGTTTATATAAATATGTGGATAATATTTAATAAAATAGAGTTGGAATATTGTAACCGGAACAAAAAAATTCATGTGTTTGTTTACAATAAATTTCTCATTGGAATAACTTAATTGTTTTTTTTTCATTTAACATTAAAATCAATCCAGTTTATACAGAGGATAATATTTTTTTGCATTTATAGCCAATAATTAAAAAATTATATCAATTTGGTAAGTTTTGAAAATCTTAAACTAAGTACTTTTTTAGTTCGATTTTTAATGTAATATACTTCAATAATCCTTATTGTTAATTAATATAACGATTTATTAATTAATAGATCGGTTGTAGTAAATTAATCAAATTTATAAACTAAAATTAATTTATTTATTTATTTTTATTTACCAGTCGCTTTTCTTAATTAAGCTTTAAATTATTCAATGGCTAAAGATAGTCTCCTTTAAATATACTCCAAATTCTTTAATTGTATTCAATTTTTAATCGATTTTATAACAGTCTAATACTGATTGAATCTTTTAAATATTAAACATCTTATCTTACCGATTTAACATTAGATCTAATTTTTAAAATATTGTTTATAATGCAAGATTAGGTGTAGAAAATATCAAAGTTAATTATGATTTCTTCTCAATTTTTTAATTCTTTAAAGAAATAATATATTTTTGTGGATGCAATTTTCACCCAAAATTTTTTGACTTCAAATCACCCGTACCGAAAAACCTTTGCTCCTGTTGTCAATAACATTCAACTCATCTATTTTTCTCCTCTTTTAAATATTGAATGATTGGATGTAACGGGGTGCAAATTGGCATAGGTTTAACAAAATAGGTGAATTGAAGACAAATTTTATTGTATGCATGTAACCATGTTCTTGAAAGAAAAATAAAATAATATCCCAAAAACTGTTGCTTACATATAACTGCCAAATCAATAAGCAAAAGATAAACAAAATATCAAATTAATCATATTTTAGATTATTCAATTATTTAAATCAAAATTACGTTGATTAATCTGAGTCTAATTGAGCCTTAAATCAAGTTTTTAGAGATAACGAGTATAATTGAGTTTAATTCAATTCGATATTAACAAGATTTTGAGTCGATCAAACTTTAAGTTGAGTTTGAGTTTAAAAGAGTAGTTCAAAGTTTAACTAATAGATACGACAACCTGAATCTTTAGAGTTGTTTGAGTCTATTAGATCAACGTTTCCCATACATAAACCACGTATAGGTGTAACATCCCATTACCTTTGAGAGGTTAGAATAGCAAAAATGAGTAATTAATGAGATCTTATAAATGAATTTTTCATGCTCATGTATAAAATAGTATACACATAGACTTGAATAGTGAATTTTTCTGCACATGAAAATAATTGTACATGCATTCATGAATAATTCTGGGTATATCTGGTATGAGTTGTGATTTTTAGGAAAATTGTGAATTTGGAATTTATTTATATTGAAAATTTTATTGACTAGTGGAATTATTATATTTGTGAATTTAGGTGAATTTAGGATTTATTTTGTAATTTATGGAATATTATGGAAAATAGGAAAAAGAAGAGAAGAAATCAAATGAAGATTTGGAGATAGTTGGATTGTAAAGATGAGAGTTAAAGGGAGTTAGTTTCAAAAGAAACTAAGTTAGAACTTAGACCTTAGGAAAGTGACAAGTGTAAAGTTGCCTTTATTATGTATCAGAAGTAAGTTTCAGTAATTCGAGAGTTAAAAAGGGGTTTGTTCTTTTCCTAAGTTTTTTTTCCTTGTCATCATCTTCTTCGAATTTCTTTCCATACACAGAGTTTTCCATCAAACTCCTTCCGAGAGTTAACTTTGATCTTTTTCATATCCCTCACCGCTTCCTCTACTGCTAAGTGTTTCTTCTGCCTTAAGAAAAACGAGAAGTTGGTTAGTGTTCACAGGGGTTTATGTAATTTTGTATGGAGTTAGGGCCTGAAAATAGTTGAAGCTTTTGGAGTCTTCAACAAGTAAGTGGTGAATAAAATTGTTAGAGTTATGGATTTTTGAAATAAAGTTGATGAATTTATGGTCAGTTCATGATCATAGCATTTAAGTATATTTATATTCTTGAACACTGTATTAAGGGAATGAAAATTGAAGATATGGTATTATTTGGGTTTTGATAGATTATTAGTGATTAGGTGTTCTAGAAAATTATTCAAGGAGTATGCTTCAATCCTTTAGCCAAAACTTTTTCTCTAGTTATCCAAATAAGATTATTCTTGATTTGGATTAAACTAGAGATATATGGCTGCATTTCTTATGAAGACATCAAATTAAAATTCTGTCTTTAAGAATTGCAAAGTTTGTCACGAAGTTGAGAACTGGGTGCAGTATATTAGATGAATGTAAAAATTCATATTCTGTATTCGAGGGAAAATCTGAATTAATTTAGGCTGATTTGGTCAAATGTGCCTTCTAAAAAGTTATAGATCTTTCTTTTAGCTTTTCAATGATATATAGCATGAAATTTTATGACATCAGAGCTAAAAGTTATGGTCCTTATAAAGGAAGAGGTATCTTCTATCTTTTCGCTTCTTCTATGTTTTGCTTCTTCTATGTTTTTGTTTCTTTTGTGATGACGTCACATGGTTTGTGATGATGTCATATCTTTTGTGTTTTTCTTCTTTTGCTTGTTGCTTCTTCTATGTTTTCGCTTCTTCTGTGATGATGTCACATGGTCTGTGATGACGTTATCTTCTTCTATGTTTTGCTTCTTCTGCCTTTTTACTTCTTTTGTGACGACGTCATCTTCTTCTATGTTTTGCTTCTTCTACCTTTTTGCTTCGTCTGTGATGACATCATCTTCTTCTATGTTTTGCTTCTTCTACCTTTTTTGCTTCTTCTGTGATGACATCATCTTCTTCTGTGTTTTGCTTCTTCTGCCTTTTTGCTTATTCTGTGATGACATCATCTTCTTTTATGTTTTGCTTCTTCTGCCTTTTTGCCTGGCCTATTTTCTGTTCCATTTTTAACCCTTCAAAAGATAGAATCTATCTTTAAGGTCTTTAGGAAGGTTGTAGATCTTAAATTTCTATTTTAAACCATATAAAGAACACCTTAATCTGATATCTGTAGGGAAAGTTATAGCAATTTTCCCCATTCATCTGTCTTTTTCCATTAGTCTGTTTTTTCATTTGGCTTCATCTGCACCTATATTCTGTTCCATTTTTAACCCTTCAGAAGATAGAATCTGTCTTTGAGGTCTTCATAAAAGTTGTAGATATTGAAGTCTTCTTTCTAACCATATAAAGAACACCATAATCTAAAATCTATAGGGAAAGTTATAGCAATTTTCCCCATTTGTCTGTCTTTTTCCATTAGTCTGCTTTTTCTTTTGGTTTAGGCTGTACCTATCTTCTATTCCATTTTTTACATTCAAAAGATAGAATCTATCTTTAAAGTCTTCAAGAAATTTGTAGATCTTGAAGTCGTCTTTTGAACCATATAAAGAACACCTAAATCTGATATCTGTAGGAAAAGTTATAGCAATTTTCCCCATTCATCTATCTTTTTCTATTAGACTGCTTTTTCATTTGGCTTTGTCTATACCTATCTTCTATTTTATTTTTAACCCTTCAAATGATAGAATCTGTCTTTGAGTCTTTAGGAAAGTTGTAGATCTTGAAGTCCTCTTTTGAATCATATAAATAACACCTTAATCTGATATCTGTATAGAAAGTTATAGCAATTTTTCCCATTCATCTGTCTTTTTCCTTTAGTCTGCTTTTTCATTTGACTTCGTCTATACTTATCTTCTATTTCATTTTTGACCCTTCAAAAGATATAATCTGTCTTTAAGGTCTGTAGGAAAGTTGTATATCTTAAAGTTCTCTTTCGAACCATATAAATAACACCTTAATCTGATATCTGTAGGGAAAGTTATAGCAATTTTTCCTATTTGTCTGTCTTTTTTCATTAGTCTGCTTTTTCATTTGACTTCGTCTATACCTATTTTCTGTTTCATTTTTAACCTTTTAGAAGGTAGAATCTACCTTTGAGGTCTTCATGAAAGTTGTATATCTTGAAGTCCTTTTGCAAACCATCTAAAGAACATACATCTTAATCCAGTATCTCTAGTAAAGTTATGTCATTTGTCCCGAGACAAGTTCAACATGATTGAGGACCAAATCTTGTTTGATTCTTTCGATCATAATTTCATTATCCAGCCTCCAAATGAAGTGATTCTTGAATCCTTAGAATTTCTAACACTTTTCTTTTTACGTCTCCATGAAAGATTATAGCTTCTAATGCTGATTTGAAAAAAAATAGATGGATTGAATCAAAGTAAGGGCATCAGTAGGAAGAATGGGAATTGGATATTTTACTGAATATGCTTCAGTATTTTAAATATATCTAGATCTATAGGATTCCAAATGAGATGGTTCTTATTTTAAGATAAACTAGAGACATGGAGCTACAAAGGTTATGAAGAAGTTGAAATCTATTTCAGTCTCTAGCACTTTCAATTTTTGGATGGAAGTAGTGTATAACATACTGTTTTTGAATATAAACAGCTCGAAAATGTTTGAGGCATATCTTCCAAATTACTGAACCAAATTGAGTGATTTTGGTGTCAATTGAAATATAAGACATAGAGGAACACTTTTCTAGAAGAAAGTATGACCAAATTACATCATTTGAACTTTCTGATTAAATGTGAACAGGAGACCCGAAAGTGCGACTTAGGAAAAATCTGAAGTGAGTCAATGAGAAAGGAATAGAGATTTTAGTGATTTTAGTGAGGCAAAAACATAAGTATAAATTGTACTTAGATGAGTTTTGATATGAGAATGATTTTGTGGTGAAATTGATGGAAATATACCCGGGATTGTTATGAACATGCATTGTAGATAATTCATTTCATACATGTGCATTGTTAAACAATTATAATTCTGCACATTGTGATATTTATATATGTTATTTGTTATAGAGAGGCAACTAGAATGTTAACCTCTAGACATTGCCGGATCTTCCAGGCATTAGCTTCGGGAGCAACTTGTGAGTAACCTAGATGGTCTGACTTGATTATTTGTTTATTAAATTCCAGTTTGAAATGATCGAATGACTGCGGTTTGATTGTTGATGCCGGACGGTAGGTCCAATGATGGTGAAACGTGGATGAGATATTGAAGTGTTACTTGTATGTGAATGTGAAGAAATAAATGTTACTCCAAAATTTTGTTGAATGTCAGACTAAGGTCCAAAGATGATTGTATTTTGATTGTGAATGTAACTGTTACAAACAATGATTAAATGAATATGTGAGATGCAATTCATTTTATAAATACATGAAAGATAAAGACAGTTGTGATCAGAGTTGTCAGTAAAATAGCTTAAAGCTCAGAACTTGGTAAGAGGCTTTGGCTCAGTTATGCATGTACCTGATATCCACTAAGAGATATGGGACATTAAGTGATACAACTTGGTATCCACTAAGAGATATGAGCTAGTAAAAAGGCACATGGTCACAATAAAGCAACAAACGAAACTGAGTCATGTGCATTACATTTAGATTTGGTATGTGTAATTTCATGAATGAAATGACCTTTATGATTATTCAGAAAGTAAAAGATGTTGTGTTAGGAATATGCAATGATGTGAATCGAATATGTTACGTGTATTGATGTGATGCATGAATTGAGTGAACCATCGATGATGGTTACCTC
>JAOSBO010000211.1:50191536-50203182 GCA_027563915.1 Erythroxylum rotundifolium | reverse complement strand
CCACCAAGTATATATAAAATTGTGCAAGAATTAAATATTTTGGAAACTCATAATATCTTGATCGGATGCACTACTGAGATTCATATTTTCTACTTATCTGATGTACGTTCATAATTTTTTAATAGCTTGCTCTATTTTTCTTCATCGCTTTTATAAAGATCTTTTGTTACGTTGCTCTCACTCATCAGTCTCCTCATTGTTATATGTCTCTCCAATTCAACTACAAAAGTAGTCAGAAGTTTGATGCCTCCCAACTAGAGATGGCAATGGGTTGTCAACCCAATTAATATCTACACGACCCAACCTGAAAAAATGGATATGGAGGCTAAAAATTGGATTTTAAATGGATGTGGATATGGATTTGGATATGGGTCTAGTGATAACCCGAACCGATGGATACCCATACCCAACCCGTTTTTTATTAACTCTATTTTTTCTTGAATATTTATATTTAAATATAATAAAATATTAATATTTTCTTAGGAGAAACATCTTTAAAATTCCCACCTTACTCCTCACCTTTTTCCAAAGTCAAAATCTCTACTTATTTTTATCAATTTTATGATTTTTTAAGACATACAAATCAAAATCTTGACTTATTATTATTAAAGTAATTTTAATTTGGAGCATTAGCAAAATTTTGCTCTTTATATTTTCTATTTTAGAAGTTATATTTTTATGTGTTATACAACCCGATGGATATCCAAAAACTCGAACAATCCAATGGATTTGGATATGGGTAGTAAACCGTAAAACCGATGGATTTTAAATGAATAATGGGTTGAATCATAAAAAATGGATATGGGTATGGGTAGAGTAATACCCAAACCGAACCCTACTCATTGCCATCCCTACTCCTAACAATCGAATCTTGCGAAATCTCCATATAAATATGACATAACAGTATATCTTCACTAGTGCTGTATCCAATGAATCGAGAAGTCATTTTTCTTTAAGAGTTGACATGCGTTTGAGAATGTAATATTTAGGATGAAGAAAAGTGAAATACTTGGTTCGAAATGGTGATTTGCTTAGACACTCTATCTTTTGTACTTATCGACCTTTATATGAATATTATTATTATCTCAGCCTTCCGATTAGATTTCATCATTATCTTAACTGTCCAATTGGATTTCATCATCATCTCAACCGTTATCATCAATTTTATCCACGTTAGATAAAATTGATAGATTCATTCAAATCTCTACTGTCCGATTGAGTTTCGTCATCATTTCAATCATTAAATATTTTGCAGTGAGACAAAAGTCATGTAGGAAGGACTTGGAGCGTGCATTTGGAGTTCTACAATCGCGATTTGCGATTATTACACGACCGGCAAGTTTTTGGAAAAAAAAAGTGTTGTATGATATCATGACTACTTACATTATTATTCACAATATGATTGTCGAGGATAAATGCGTTCTAAATGGACCAATCACAGGTGTAATGGAAGCTTCAGAATCTACTATGGGAAGGGTAATTGAGGAAAATACACGATTTCTTGCCCTGTATAAACAAGTTAAGGACAAAAATGCACATATCGAATTAAGGAATGCATTAATAGAACATTTATGGGATCAATATACTAATTCAAATGATTAGTGGTTTATTTTCAGCGATGATATTGTCTTTTAATTTTTTTGATGTAATGAATGTTCTATGCCTTTTTTTAATGTTAAAATATTTTTTATTTATGAAATTCAATAAAATTTGAGGTTTGATATTACATAATTATATGATACTACTGTCCCCTGCAACCAAATTAAAAAGAAATCAACTTTTGTTAATACAAATTA
The DNA here is from genome assembly GCA_027563915.1 of Erythroxylum rotundifolium. Classification (NCBI taxonomy): domain Eukaryota; kingdom Viridiplantae; phylum Streptophyta; class Magnoliopsida; order Malpighiales; family Erythroxylaceae; genus Erythroxylum; species Erythroxylum rotundifolium. Next base: position 50,201,386 of record JAOSBO010000211.1, on the reverse strand, counting down.
ATGTAGTAGTAGAAAATGGGTATCGTTCTCACGAGGAATTTTAACGGCAAAGATTGTACAAGTTCGAAACTAAAATCAAGTAACGATAAAGGGGGGGAGGGGATTGATTTCAGTTTTTGTAATTTTAAAAGAGTAGAAATAACAAAAATTGGAAATTGACAAAAGTAAGTAGATCTGAAAATTTAATAGACAAACATTAGTTTTGGGTCACCGATGTTATCACGTTAATATGGATCCTTGATATAAAATTCAATTTATTAATAAACATTCATTGGGGGATGTTTTCTCGTAAGTATAAATGAATAGAAACATGTATTCTACACATTCTTATCAACCAATAACTTAGATACGATCGTAAGTTCAATTGATTGATAACATTAAGAATTAAGAAGCCAATGAACAAGATTACACATGTACGATATGCAATTAATCTAGCTGAATGTCTTCTTAGAATTTCTCACTCTAACGTAATGAAGGTAATCATAATCGCTATTTGTGATTAACAAAACTGAATGTCATATTTCATTAATTTAGCTATTAAACAAATCAATTCCTAGTTGCGCACCTAGAAATCAATCAATTCAATTAGAAAAAGTAATTTAGAAGACACTCAATGTTTATCAACAAAATAAACTTTACTGAAACATCTCACACATAATAGATGATAACATGATTCCCCTCAACCAAGAAAAGAGATTTAACTACTTATAGCGAAAATGAAAATCAAAGAAATTACAAAACATATTGTCTCCATCCTAGGTCTTTCTAGAAAATCTGAAAATATGTAGAAAAATACTGCAGAAATTTGAAGCTAACTATGTAAGCAAGAGGAAAAATTGCAGAAAAACGTAAAACATTACTCCTAAAGTGGCTACATGAACAGTAACGCAAATCCCCTTTTTAATGCCTCCCGACCCCTTCCTTTTCCATCCTCCCTTACAGATCACATCTTTCACATGTTCAGATTGTGAATCTCTATCAATCTGATCTTAAAAGATTATGATAATCTAAAACAAATCAGATTTAAATTTGAATGCAAATTTGCAGATTTTTCCTTTCATCTTTGCACATGGCCACGTCTAGCCATGAACTTGCTGCCAACCTAGAAGTTTGGATTTCTTTGTTTCTTTTGTATCTTTTTAACTCAATTTCATATCCCAAGTGTTGGAAATCATCTGAAAACAATTAAGACACAAATCCATAAATTTGGAATAATAATTTCAACATATGAGAGAGATTTATATATCAAATAAGTGCAAAATGACAACTTAACATTATATTGTTATTTACTATAATTAAACAATATAAATAATGCAATATATCTCATATATTATTTTATTTAGTATTATTAAATAACAAATTATAGTTTAATTAAAATTTTATTATTTATTATTTATTAACATAAAAATATAACAATAATAATATTATGGATAAAAATATACGCGAAAAAGTAAAGTTGACTTAATTTTATAAAGTAATTTTAATAATCATTAATGAAAGGTGAAAAAAGAATATGTTGAGAATATTTCTTTTTAGTGTAAAAAGTAGAGTTGTAGATTGGAGTAAAAAGTACTATATCATCTCTAAAATAGAAGAAACTTTACTATATTTTGGAGGAATGGCTTGGAGATGCCCTTAATTTGATCTAAATATTTGTGTGGACTCCACATAAACCTGTGGATGAGATTTAATAGAACATAGTAGGAATTGGTTAACTGAAACAGAGGATTTGATCCTAGACAAACCACATGTCTTAGCCCATCTCCAACCATTACACCAAAATTTTACATGAAATTTAGCGTAAAATAGAATATTTCAAGAATTTTTTACACCAAATTTTTTTATACCCCAATCACTCTACACCAAATTTGGTGATAAAGTATTTTTAAAGAATATTCCACAATAATTTAGTTATTAATTAAATTAAATTTTATATTTACACAATAATTTTTATTTATGTATTTATTTTATTTATAAAAATTAAAATAAAATCATTATTCTTAATTAATTAATATATACTTTATAATAAATTAATATTATTTAACATATATAGGTAATATTATTGCAATAACAAATTAATAACTTACATAAACATAACATTTTTATTACACATTTAACCTCTAATCCTCAAAATTAACATATTGTTCTCACAAATGTTCAATTAATAGGTTATGAAGTTCATAATGAGCTTCTTTATCTTTAATTTGCTTATATCTAGCAAGGAATTGTCTCTATTAATATTAATTTCATAGGTTGACGTTTCACTCCAACCTTGTATGACCGCTTGGGTATCACGTTCTTCTTCAATGATCATATTCTGCATTATATAATGCATGCTGACATAATATCATCTAATATGGATTTTTTTTCCAAAAACATGTCGGTCCTTGATAATTGCAAATCTTGATTGGAGAATTTCAAATGCACGCTCAACATCATTCCTACATGCTTCTTGCATCTTCACAAATAATTTCTTTTTTGAGTCTCGGGGATTATGAATGATTTGTACCAGGGTAGATCATTTTGGATAAATACTATTAACTAAACAATATCTAGAGTAGACCATTTTGGATAAATATTATTAGCTAAATAATATCCATTATCGTACACTTTTCCTGGAATAATATAATGAGCAGAAGGTGTTATACCTTTGACAAGGTTTACAAACAAGTGAGATGCCTTTAACACATTAATGTCATTATTTGACCTTGGCAAATCAAAATGTGCATGTCATATCCACAAATCATAATCAACTACAACTTCAAGAATAATAGTTGGGAATCTACTACGTCTACTATATTGTCCTACCCAAGCTGTTGGACAGTTTTGCCATGTCTAGTGCATGCAATCGAAGCTTCCCTAGCATCCCTGGAAAACCACGTTCTTCATTAATTTTAATCAATATTGCAATATCATTATTTATTAGCATCCGGTGCTATTAGATAACATTGTCTAAAAACCTCCAGAATGGCCCGACAAAACCTTTTTATGCTTTCAATTGCAGTTGATTATCCAATTTTAATGTATTCATTAATTAAATCAACTGATACACTATACACCAATATTCAGAATGTTGTTACTTTTTGTAAACTAGACAATCCTAGTTTATCACATCCTTCTCTTCGTTGCATAAGTAGTCGTCATGACCTTCAATAGCACCAACAAATTGTAGGAATAAATTCTGACTCATTCGAAATTGCTTATGAAATATTGTTGCGTTCTATTTTGGATTTTCTGCAAAATAATCATCCTATAGTCTTTGATCTGCTACAACACGGTCACGATAAATTACTCTATAACCAGGGATTAAGCCTTTATGCATTGGCTGGTTCACTATATTGTTCATATGGTAATCCATTCCAAGGTTGTTATTTGTATATGCAGATATTAACACTTTGTTTTGTGCTAATATTGCAGAAGTGAGATCCAATTCATCCTCCAATGATCAAGTCGAAGATGAGGATGATATATGAGAAGTACTAGCACTAGTACTTATGGCTGTAGATAAATATGGTGAAGTGATTCATTCCCTTATATAGTAAATAATTCATTTTTTGTTTTGTCTCATTTATCTCTGCACAAAATCTAACTTTATCTCTTTGCAACTTTTAGATCAAATTGCATTCATCTCAACCATTCATTAGAATTCTTATCTTTTCCACACAATATCCAAGACAAGACAAGGATTCTCTGCAAAAAGCCTAACTCCATCTCTTTCTAATCATTGGATTAGATTGCATTCATCTCAACCGTTCATTGGTATTATTATCTTTTCCACACAATATCCAAATCAAGATAAGGAATCTTTGCAAAAAATCTAACTCTGTCTCTTCCCAACTGTTGGATTAGAATGCATTTATCTCAACCGTTCATTGGTATTATTATCTTTTCCTCACAATATTCAAGACAAGATAAGGAATCTCTGTAAAAAATATAACTCTATTTCTTCCCAATCGTTGGATTAGATTGCATTCATTTCAACCGTTCTTTGTTATTCTTATTTCTTTCACACGACATCTCTATAAATAATTGATTTGTTCTACTAAACTAAAACCATCATTTCATATAACACTCTTTGAAATCCTAAATTATAACACTCTTTGAAATTTATTTGAAAAATGGCAAGCTCAAATTTAGAAGTAAAGCCTTCAAATACCTTTCTAAGTACATCATATTTGATTAAAAAAATCGAGTTCTGTGTTATATATATCTTAATATTTCACAAGATCCAACTACTAATAGAAATCAATTTATAACTTAGTTTTGGTCTTGTATCACAACTGAGTATTATCAAATGTTGTCGAATCATATCACTACTGTTCGACTTTGGAGATCTCTTAACTAATTAGCACATTAATAAGACTTGTTGATTTTATAAAGTACTAAAGCTCATTGAGTTTCTCTCGTGTAAAATGTTTGATCTTTTTAGACAAACTCATAATTTAATCCTCACACTTTTCTCATTATTTTAATTTGGCCATACGTTCAAAGATTTATGTTCCAATCTCTAATTTGAAAGAATATAAGATTTGGTTATTATATAAATAAAATTACTTGCAAATTAGGAACTTATGTCTGATTTTGTTTTGTTATGTGAAGAAATAAGATACTTAAGGGATTGTATAATTAACTAGTAATTAAATTAAGGGATTAAAACAAAAATTAAAAAATGTACAAATAAAAACAAGTTTTTGACGTAATTCAAGTACCAATTTATGAATTTAGACGTTTAATAAAATTTCCTTATCCCTTTTGTCTAAGGATCACCCAAAAAACAAAATTTGTCATATAATGTCTATATTTCAAGTGAAAATAAATAAATTTATAAGGATAAAATACATTTGTAATTTAAATAATTAAAAAAACTCTGTTTAAATTTTATTTATAATGTTTAATTTTTATGAAAAATTCCTTTTTTTATACATTTGTTAAAAAATACTAATTAAATGCACGTTGATACGAATATTATACATAAACTGATTAAATATTGTTAATACGAAAATCCAATCCGACTTTCAAACATAATTCAAAATAATTAAACTTGAATTAAATAAAAATAAATAAATATTAAATTATTGGTTTAAGTTAAATTTAATTAATTTCAATTGATTTTAAAATTTGAGTTAATTATCGTGTCACATGTATTTCGTTATTATTTTTAATATAAGTATATCAAAGTAAAATTCTAAAATATCAAAAATTATATAAATTTTTTTAAGGAGTATGACGCAATTCTTGTATCTTTTGCCTAAATCTTTAATTATAGTAATAAGAATGAAGTTTTGACAACTAAATTTAATAGATTTCATTATCTTCGAATCTAATGTTTTAATTTATTTTGTCTACAAAGTATGCAATTTTATGGATAGATTAAAATATCACATCAACATATTTTTTAATAATTTCTTGTGTAAAGAGGAGTACATATTTCTATTTTAAAAAATGCCCTCTTCAAAAGTTATAAAAGGTCTTATTTAAATTATAAACTTATGTATGTTATCTTTATTAAATATAATTAAGAAGAATAAATGGTTGTCACTTGTACAATATATTAAAAATATAAGTTTATATCTTAATTGAGCAAGTTTGAGAACTTTTTTATTAAGCCAAAATTCGACCCGAGCAGGCCGAGTAATGCATCTTGGCACAATACGTAATGCTTTAGATAAAGCATAAGGCTATGTTTAGTTGAATGCAATGTTTTAATGGAATGGAATAACTTATAATGGAATAGAATGTAAATAGATATAATATTAGAAAAATATTATTTGGAAATGATGGAAGGGTTCACAATGTAATATAGTAAAATGTTATTTGGAAGATGAATGGAATAAAATGAAATATAATATATGTATAATAATAATAAATGACTATTTTACTCTTGATATAACAAAACATTGTCTTACTGCTTATTACTAGGGTTGAGGGTATAATTGATATTATACAAATTTATTGAGGGTATATTAGGTAATGTGTTTTGATCTATATACTATCCTAAACCTCCCAAATCGAAGGTAACTCTTTTTTACTGTTTATGATGAAATAGGATGTAATGTGAAACCCTCCTCTTTCATCTTTTTTCATTTTATTTCATTACATACCTTCTTCTCAAATGATGAAATAATATTACATTACATTCCATTTCATTACTAACTGGAATGTAATAAAATGGAATGGTTTATAATGAAACGGTTTATAATGAAATAGAATGTAAATAGATGTAATATTAGAAAATTATTAATTGAGAATGATGGAAGAATTTATAACATAATATAGTGAAATGTCGTTCGAAAGAAGCATAGAATGAAATGTAATGTATGTATAATAATAATGAATAACTATTCTACTTTTGATAGAACAAAAACATTTTCTTACTGCTTATTATTAGGGTTGAGGGCATAATTGGAATTATAAAAAATTATTGAGGGTATATTAATTAGTACATATTTATTATTTTATATTTCATCATAAACTTCAAATCTGAAGTAACTCATTTTTACTGTTTAGTATGAAATAAGATATAATATGGAACCCTCCCCTTCCATCTATTCTATTCCATTCCATTCTAAACTCTCATCTAAAACGATGAAATAATATTATATTACAATCCATTCCATTACTAATCACCCTACCAAACGTAGCCTAAGTAAACTCCATGGCATCTTCTTCTAGGTGACTAGCATTCTTTTTCCTCTCTCTAGTTGATGGGTAGGTCTATATTTTATAATAAATATTAGTGATAACAATGGGTAGGGTTGGAAGCCTAGCCCAACCCTTGCTGCTAGGCTTGGGTCCCCGAGCTCCATTGTAACTTGACCCGGGCCAGCCCGAGCCTTTTCTTAAATTAAAAATACAAAATGACGTTATTTTGCTTATAAAGTTCAAGTCTTAAGTCGCGTTCAGGCTCAGGCTACTAAGACTCAATTTTTAAAAAAAATTGGGCCCTAGGCTTAGTCAACCTAGGCCGGGCCAAGCTAGACCTAATTGTCATCCCTAGTTTACGAACTCTTTTTTAAAATAATGTCATTTTAGTTTAATTGTCTACAAGGATATATGTTTTAAATATACAAATTAAAATAACATTGTTTTGAATCATTTAATTATAATAACAATATTATTAAGAGATGAGTGAGTTGTGCTTTTAAGTTAACTCTCAAACTTAAATTTGATAAATTTAAATATAACTTATTAATTTAAATCAATTCAAGATCAACTATGACCTTATATTAACAGAGAAAATGCGAAAAAAACATATTGTTTTGCTATCTATTAAACAATGAACAAGTTGTTCAATTGTTTAAACAAACTCTTTAACATATGAATAAACTTAACTTTTACTTTTAAAAAAGTTGTATATATTTACGATGTTAATAACTTTCTATGCTTTTCTTAATATAGGTTCACATTTTAATAGGTAAGAGAAACTGAATATTTAAGAATTTATTTTAAATAGATGGTAAGAAATCTTAACATTTATTTATAGTAATTTTATTGAGTTTTTATAACAAATTTAATAAATAACTAGCAAACATTGATTAGAGTCTATATTTTTTATTAGACTTTAGCCATTTAATTTTATCTTTTACCGAATTTTTTATTATCTTTAATTCGTATCAAATTTAATTTTTAACCTTAATTTTATAAAAAATTGTAGTTAATAATTTTTTATTTTTATCTTTAAACAAATATTAATTACATTAGTAACAATAATAAAAATAATAAAAGTGATTTATTTAATGTCTTGTGTAATTAGGGATGTCAATGGGTCAGGCTGAGTCTGGATCGGCGATGGCCTGGCTCGGCCTGTTGGGAAAATATTCGGGCGGGTTGGGAATAATCTGGCCCGTGGGCCGTGGGTGGGCCGAGATTGGTCGATCCTTGGCCCAGCCCATAGGTTGCCAGTTGGGCCTGAGTTGGCTTAGGCATTAAAATAATATTGGAAAATTATTTTAATTGAAATTTTGTATATAAACAGAACTCATCTTGAATAAAATAATATTGATTCTAATTTTTAAAATTTTAAAAAATAAATTTAATTAGGCTGGTTTGAACTTGGACTCTAGATTGCAGCTTTAAGCCTAATCAAACTTCTTAGGTCCAATTCTAACCTGACCTTTTGCCATTCTTACTTTCACGTTTTGAATGAGTAAAAATCGCATCAATTGTGCATTTATGTTTAAATTTTATGAAAATTTTATGAAAAAAGTCGCATCAATAAGTAAAGCGTTATCAATGAATGTTTTATTTCTCAAAATTATTTATGTTTAAAATTTATGAAAATTTTTCTTTATAATTTTTTGTTGTTGTTGAGAAATTCCTTTTTTAATATTTTGTTAGAAATGCTAATGAAATGCTTGTTGTTACGAATATTATACATAAACCGATTAAATATTGTTAATATGATGACTAATACAACTTGTAAACATAATTTGAATGAATTAAACCTGATTTAAATAAAAATAAAGCAATATAATTTATAAAAAAAGTAAAATTTAATTGATTTTGATTGAGTACCATATCTATACAAATAGAATAGTATATTTATACATAATGGTAAAGGGGTTGTAATTGAAGTCAAAGAGGGAAGGTTCCAATTTTCAAGAGACTATGCTCGACAAACGGGTTTATTATTCAGGGTGGTCGATTATTGTCGTAAGTCCCACATTTTCATTATATCGATATGGACTACCTCGCGAAATAGTGATAGGGCTTTTCTAGACATTTGCAATTCGTGGTCTAATTAGACAATATCTTATTTCAAACATAGAAGTTGCTAAGAGTAAATTCGAGAAAAGAAGATTGATAGTATAATGTGTTTGATGTTATGGACTAGAAATCGCAAAAGCAAGAGATAAATATCAAAACAAACCTGTAGATATTGGAAGACAGGTGAAAGCGTAGAAGATGAAGTTGGCAACGCAGAAAATGAAGTCGGCGCAAAATTATGAATAAAAATCCTTTTTCAAAATAGATAAAATCTTGTTTTCATAAATCACGAAAATATGAATACGTGATTAACCAAACATAATTTTTAAGGTAGTTTCTTAATTTATAAAAACCACAACAAAAAACAAAAAAAAACGAAAACAAACAGGCCTGAGTTAATCGTCATATCATATGCATCTTGTTATTATTTTTAATATAAGTCTTTCAAAATAAAATGTTCTAAAATATCATAAATCATATGATTTTTTATTGATTATGACTTAAATTCTTGTATCTTTTACCTAAATCTTTAATTATAGTAATAAGGGTGAAGTTTTAACTAATAAATTTAATAGATTTCATTAACTTCGAATCTAATGTTTTGATTTGTTTTGTATGCGATCTTATGAATAAATTAAAATACCACATCAACATATATTTTTAATAAATTCTTAAGTAAAGAAGAATAAATATTTTAAAAAAATATTTCAATTTTAAAATATTCCCTCTTCAAAATTTCTAAAAAGTCATATTTAAATTAGAGACTTATGTTTGTTATTTTTATTAAATGTAATCAAGAAGAATAAATGGTTGTAACTTGTATAATATATTAAAATATAAGTTTATCTCATAATTGAGCAAATACTTAAACCCATAATCACTTAAACATCAAGTCTTAACTCAAAAGTTGCTTACTTCTCATCGAGGTAACGGTCAAGTTAAGATCATGACTCATGAGTCATGTCAATAGTCTACGTTCATTTTGGTATTTTCAATTTTTTTCTATTTTAAAAAACCAAATAATAAAAAAATTTCCTCAAAAAGAAAAAAAATTATATTAATATCTTTCCTAATTGGAAAACAATATTATCGAAATTAATAAGTAACACTTAATTTTTACTTATTAAATAATTTTTTATACACA
>JAOSBO010000211.1:50136778-50148494 GCA_027563915.1 Erythroxylum rotundifolium | reverse complement strand
ATGGCTACTGTTTGTTCCTAGTTGAACCTGAACAACGTAGGCTAATCTTCATGAAAGGGAATAAGTTTGCTTTTACTCTTATCCTGTTTGTGTATAACCTGAAACAACATGTCATAAGCATACTATTGATCAAATGTATACTTCCTTATTTCAACACCAATTTAGGGATGGCAATAGTTGGACTAGGCCCGGGCCTATTTTTGACTCCTTGCAAATGAGGCCAAGACCCAAAAAATTTCGATTTTTCAAACCCGTTCAGGTTGGTCTTCTAACTAAACTTAAAATTTAGAGCCTTATAATACGCAGCATTATTCTTAACTAAAGATATGGTTTAAAAAAAGAGTAAATAAATGACTATACTAATATTTACCTACAATATTCATTAAATAACTTTAGCTAAATAATTGACTTTAATGAATAATGAAAATAATATTTAAATTTAAGATTCATTTGAGATAGATCATAAATAGTAGTCAACTAAATGAAGAAACACACAAATAAATAGCTTGAATGACTCGTAATTTACGCAATCCAAACCCAAGTCTTTCTAATACAAGTTTGACTCAATTTGTGCCAAAAAAAATAATTTATTCAAAGCACAAATTGTATCTTACTAAAATTGGAGTCCAAGGTGCCAATGAAGAAGGCAGCTAAGTCTCATGAGATTGCACCTTCTTATTTCCTTTCTGCTTCGAATGAGTGTTTTTCTTACTTCACCGAACATTGGTACTGTTTCAGCCTCGAGCTCTTATATATTGGATTGGTTGAGATGGTCAAATGTTGTGCTTATTGATAGCACTATAGATCCTAAACTCATACTGACTTATTCTAGGAGGAAGAGGGAGAAGGGACCGAACATGGGCTTCAAACCCATGTTGACATACTCTAGGAAAATCACTAAGGCAGGGAAGGGTGAGTCAGCTAACGGTTAGAGAGGAATTCATTAGAGGAGAGAGGGGGTACTATGTAAGGGAGGGGGTAGTATAGAGGGGGGATTTTTTTTGCTCTTGTACTATCTCAGCTGATAGCTTGAGGGGCCATTGTTAGCTGATAGCTTGGGGCTTGTAGAATTTCCTACGAGGCTATAGCTAAATATTAATAAAATCACTATATTTTCATCCGTTGCTTATCATTGGTGCTTTCATTGAGAGGCCCAGTGTATGCAAACAAGAATAACGTCACAGAAGTGGAAAGCAATGGATGCTCGTATGACCGCAGTAGAGACAAAGTTGTTGGACCATACGGTCCACCTAGGCAACTTACATAAGGGAGTCGACAACCTCTCCAGGGCATTAGTGGCGATGCACACCGAAATGTGAGAGGGATTCCAACGAGAAGCTGCACACCAAACACCAGAGGCTGGATCGAGTTCGGTGGAATGTGAGAAGTCGATACGCACTGCAGTAAAAGGCAACGATGTCACTACCATGACGTCAGAAGAACACCAGCTCTGAGCAAAGCTGGTAGAGCTCCCTCCATTCCAAGGTGACGACCCGATAGGATGGGTCTCACGTGCTGAACTGTATTTCACCATTCAGGGAACTCCACCGAAGCTTCGAGTTCAACTGACACAGATTTGCATGGAGGGAATGGCATGGCACTGGTCTTGAAGCCCGAACTGGATTGGGAGACCTTCAAAAGAGCTCTATTCGATCGGTATGGTGACCATTTCAACGGGAGTCCTTTTTCCCAGCTGAAGACGTTGACGCAACAGGGCACGGTGGATGAGTACGTGGAAATGTTCGAAATGTTGATGGCTCAAGTTCCTTCTCTTCCCGAAGATCAGTATATGGGTCTCTTCCTTGAGGGACTGCGAGAGGATATAAGGTTGGAGGTGATGGCACTGGATCCTTCCTCTCGTTATCGGCTGATAGCAGCAGCACGCGCGGTGGAGCGTAAGCTTAATCATTTGGTGCACTCCAAGACGACTGTGAGCTGGAGATCCATGGGCGCTCCACGAGTCGGACCTTCCAACCCGACTGTGGGAGGACGCAACTGGGTCGAAGCGTGACTCGGACTAGCCCGACCCCAAGCGCACACCAATGGAGGCGCAACCCAATGGACTAGCTGGGATGGAGGAGTTGATCGGCAACCCGACATGGAGAGGACTGCCGAATGGCGTCCAAAGGGGACCAAAAACCTTTCTTACTAGGAATTGATGGATCGGAGAGCTAAGGGACTGTGTTTCAAATGTGGCCAACATTACAGTCCTACCCACGTCTGCCCCAATAGGCATCTGTGACTATTGATTTGGGACGGAAACGAAGAAGAAAAGGGATCACCTTCTGGTGTTGGGGACAGAGAGGAAACCGATATGGGAGAAGCATGGGGGATGGTCTGTCAAGTCGCTGAATATATAGTTCAGTCCAAGACTCCTAAAATTGAGGGAAAATTGGCTGGAGTTCCAATCTTGTTCCTCATTGATAGTGGGGCAAGTCACAACTATCTTTCGCAAGATTTGGTGACTACTTTGGGATTGATTGTTGTTCCAACCGCAGCTTATGGAGTCAAATTGGGGAATGGAACAAAATGCTTTTCACAAGGACGGTATAGGGGACTTGTGGTGTTAGTAGGAAATGTGGAGCTGAAGAGCAATACTTATATTCTTCAATTGGGTGGAATAGACCTGGTTTTAGGTGCAGAATGGCTGGAAACCTTAGGAGAGGTGAGAGTGGATTTTAAGCAGAAAACAGTGAAATGGGGATTTGAGCAGGGAAAGGAGGTAGTCACCTTGAGAGGGCAGGGCAGTGAGCAGCCCCAATAGCTATCTGTCTTGCGAGGAATGCTTCAGTCCATTGCCATGGACTCCCAAAATGAATAGCAAGGAGATGAAGCTGGTATGCTAGTTTCGAAGACTAATACCACCCTACTTCTAGCCCAAATTCAAGAATTAACCTTAGTTTTGCAAGCAAGTCAGTTGGTGTTCCAAGAACCGAAGCGACTTCCTCCTTCGCGGAGTCACGATCATGCCATTAATCTGTTTAGTGGAGCTAATCCAGTTAGAGTCCGCCCTTATAAGTATGCTTATCACCATAAGGATGAGATTGAGCAACAAGTCAGGGAACTGCTTGCAATTGGAGTTATTCGACATAGCACCAGTCCATTTTCCAGCCGGGTAATTCTTGTTAAAAAGAAGGATCACTCGTGGCGAATATGTGTAGATTGTCGTGCTCTGAACAAGGTAACAATTCTGGATAAGTTCCCTATTCCTACTATCAATGAGCTTATTGATGAATTGCATGGTTCCAAGTATTTTTCTAAGATTGATTTGCAGTCCGGATTTCCCCAAATCCGAATCAAGAGTGAGGATATTCATAACACTGCCTTTCGGACTCATGAAGGCCATTATGAATACTTAGTCATGCCTTTTGAGCTTATGAATGCTCCATCCACATTTCAATCTACCATGAATTCAGTTTTTAGACCACTTCTAAGGAAGGGGGTGCTGGTCTTTTTCGATGACATCTTGATCTATAGTAAAAGTTGGCAGCAACATCTCCAACATTTGGAACAAGCCTTGCAGCTCTTAATTGAACATCAATTCTTTGCTAATCAGAAGAAGTACTTATTCGGACAACAATCCATTGAGTATTTGGGGCATGTTATTTCAGCTGAAGGGGTTGCAATGGATCCTATCAAGATCCAGAGTGTTAAAGATTGGCCGGTTCCAAAGAATGTAACAGGAGTTAGAGGGTTCCTTGGTCTTAATGGGTATGATCGGAAGTTTATCAAAGATAATGGGAAGATTGCTCGACCCCTCACTAAACTCACCAAGAAGGATAACTTTTCTTGGGGACCTAAAGCTCAAAGAGCCTTTGAAGAGTTAAAGAATTGTCTAGTTTCTTTTCCGTTCCTCACCTTACCAGATTTCTCTAAGGAGTTTGTTGTAGAGTGTGATGTCTTAGGTTTTGGATTGGGAGCTGTCCTTATGCAGGAAAACAGGCCCACTGCTTATTTTAGCAAGGCCTTATCAGCTAATGCTAAGTTGAAATTAGTGTATGAGAAAGAGATTATGGCTTTGGTGCTAGCCATTCAATATTGGAGGCATTATCTTTTGGGAAGATCATTTAAGGTGTATACCCACCACAAAACATTGAAGCATTTACTCCAACAAAGATTGAATACCCCTAATCAACACCATTGGTTGTCCAAGCTGATGGGTTTCCAATTTGAGGTGTTTTATAAGCCCGGACCCGACAACAAGGCGGCAGATGCTTTATCACGTGCACCAGCGACACCAGAATTTCACCATCTGATTTCCTCTTCTAATTGGGTCGATTCTACTAAGTTACAAGAGGAATATCAAGGTGATCCATGGCTGTCAGATATTCTTCAGAAACTCAAAACTAACCCTACAGCAGGACCTGACTTCCACTTGTCAGGAGGGTTGTTGTTCAAAGGAAACAGGTTGGTGTTACCTCAAACCTCCGCCCTAATCCCAGAATTTTTGCAAGAGTTCCATTCTACTCCCACGGGAGGACATTTCGGGTTTACTAAAACCTATAAAAGGATAGCTGGATGTTTGTATTGGGCTGGAATGCGAAAGCAAATTTTGCAATTTATGAAGGAGTGTGAAGTATGCCAAAGACACAAGTATCAAACTCTCGCTCCAGCTGGGTTACTTCAACCTCTTCCAATTCCCAATTCAGTTTGGGAGAATATCTCGATGGATTTTATAACAAAGTTGCCAAAAAGCCAAGGGTTCGAAGTCATCATGATAGTTGTAGACAGACTATCAAAGTATGCACACTTTATCCCTCTCAAACATCCTTTTTACCGCCAAGACTATGGCTGATTGTTTTGTTAAGGAGGTAGTTAAACTCCATGGCATCCCAAAGTCAATTGTAAGTAACCGGGATCCAATTTTTGTTAGTAACTTTTGGAGGGAGATTTGGAGGATGCAAGGAACGATGCTTCGAATGAGCACTTCTTATCATCCGAAAACGGATGGGCAAACCGAGGTGGTTAATCGGTGTCTTAAGACCTATCTCCAGTGTTTTGTATCTGAACAACCAAAACTGTGGCATAATTGGCTCTCTTGGGCCGAATTTTGGTATAACACCTCTTTCCACTCCGCAACCGCCACAACCCCTTTTGAGGTGGTGTATGGTCAACCTCCTCCTAAGGTTCCTCATTTCCTCATTAGGGAGTCCCTCATTGATGCTGTAAATGGTGTATTGATTAACAGGGATGAAGCTTTGAGACAGCTCAAATTCCATCTTGTTAGTGCTCAACAAGTTATGAAATCCGTAGTTGATGTTAAGCGACGAGATGTTCAATTGGAGGTAGGAGATCGGGTCTATGTTAAGCTTAGACCCCACAGGTAGAATTCCATAGCTAGGAGAATATGTTCTAAACTTTCAGCCCGATTTTATGGCCCATTTCAAGTGCTAGCTAAAGTTGAGACTGTGGCATACAAGCTGGCTCTTCCAGACACTTCAAGAGTTCACCTGATGTTTCACATTTCACACCTAAAAAAGATGATTGGGAACCATGTGCCCGAACCCACTCTTCCTTCAGGCCTAGAGGTTGACTCCACCGAACCACTTGCACCTGAAGCAATCCTGGCTGAACAAACTGTCCAAAAAAATCAAGAGCAGTTGTTGAATGGCTTGTGCTATGGAAGGGGAAACCTATTGAAGAAGCCTCTTAGACAGCTGCTGACCGACTGCAACAGCAGTTCCCCTCCTTCTACCTTAAGGACAAGGTAGATTCTGTAAGGGGCAGAATTGATAGCACTATAGGTCCTAAACCCATACTGACTTATTCTAGGAGGAAGAGGGAGAAGGGACTGAACATGAGCCTCAAACCCATGCTAACATACTCTAGGAAAATCACTAAGGCAAGGAAGGGTGAGTCAACTAACGGTTAGAGAGGAACTCGTTAGAGGAGAGAGAGGGTACTATGTAAGAGAGGAGGTAGTACAAAGGGGGGATTTTTTTGCTCTTTTACTATCTCAGCTGCTAGCTTGAGGGCCCATTGTTGGCTGATAGCTTGGTGCTTGTAGAATTTCCTACGAAGCTATAGCTAAGTATTAATAAAATCACTACATTTTCATCCATTGCTTATCATTTATTCTGTCACCTTCGACCCGCGATAAATCTGTTTTAGTGCAGCAATCTAATAAATCGCAGTCCAAATACATGTCCATTTTCATTTTGTTCTCTTGTCGTTAAAAGTCTGATCTGAATTTGACTCAACTAAGCCTGAACTCGACTTGAACATAAGTTACATTTAGTTGGAATCTAATTCAAACTTGCCAAATCCAATCTAAAGAATGTTGAGTTTGAGGTCTAATCAGTTTTTGATCAACCTATGATTTAGTTCTGACTCACATTGCAATTCTTAATCATTACCAACTAAAATGAAAAGGCCAAAGAAGTTGTTGTAACGAGCGTTTTCTATGGAATTGACATTCCAACGCAACCCTCTTAAAAAGTTCATACTGCACCTTTTGTACAGAAAGAAGAGTGAATGATGGCGGTAAAATAAGTATATAATCCGTAAAACGCATAAATAAGTGGCGCAGGACGGAAACCAACAGGCATCTTGGTTTTCTCAATCACGTCACTTGCATCACATACCATTAATTTGGATGACAAAGGGTATAGAAATAATCGGTAAGATCAAATTCTTCATGATGACCGACCTTCCTGTAGCAAGAATGAAGAGGAAAACTGAGTTAGCATTTCCCGTCACAGCCCAAAACGGTGGCATAGAACAGCAACAAGTTTAAACAAGTCATTACATGGGAAGCATCCACCTGCACTTAGACACGTGGGGATGCACCCGAGCTTGTAACATTGTATGCTTGAACAAGAACGTTCTCTTGCACTGCCTTGCCCTTCTGGAAGAAGTTTGAAATTCCTGCAGTAGCATTAGAGACTGGACTAGAAGACCCATTTCTCTTACAGCTAAGATCCAGGCGTTCAATCATTCGTGCAACACCTGCACTCATCTCTTTCTGAACTCCTCTGCTCAGCTCCTTAACTGAATTGTTATGTGCAAGTAGCTTCTCCTTAATATCTCTAGTACTTTTAGAGATTGTTTCCTTGTACCTATTGCATGACATTTTTATTTTATTTTTTAACTTTCAGCTACAGTTTATAGGAAACAGTAAACCTAAGTTGGGAGTCTTAAGGTGAAAAATATTGAACCTTGTACCTGGCTGAAGCTACAGACCATCTAGATTTAAGAGATTCAGAGAGGGACGGACAGTCAGCCATGCGATTTGATGATTGTGTGAACGGAGCACTGAAAATGAACCATCAAGAAATAGGACAGTGACTTCTCTAAGTAGAGTGATTGAAGCAATCACCATTATATGATAGGTACATAATATAAGTAGCTTCATCGTTGCAAGTATCATTATCCGCTTTCTTCTTCTTTTAGTTATTTTAAGAACTTCCAAACCATCTTTGCTTTCTTCTTTTTTTAGTTACTTCAAGAACTTGCAAACCATCTTTTACTACACAAAGTCAATTTAATGTTTCAGCAAACAAAATATGTCACATGAAGAAACAGGGTTATGAAACCATACCTAGGTGTAATAGGGATATCTCTATCCATAAGATGGGCAGAGATTGTTTCCCTATATGAAAATGGAAGGCTAGGAGCTGAAGCTTGATTAGGAGTTGGTGAATTACCACCTGATGATCCCGAACTTGGACTTAGTCCATCTCCTGAGGTAAATACATAGTACTCGGGAGGACTAAGCACAAAGGATCTTTGTCTCTCCCTTCTAAACGAAGCTCTACTTGCAGCAGCAGCTTGATGCCAGGCAAAACGGTCATCAACATCAGAGTCATCCGAATAAGAATCCTGAGAGTTTCCAAGTCACGCAGAAGAAATAAGCATACAAGCAGCATGATAAAGTTGTAGCTAGAGTTTCAAAATAAAGAAAACAAGCACCTGTTCCTCATCATGATCCTCATGGAAATGAGAAACGTTTGTTGCCACAGCAGTTCGAATTGTGTTCTTTGTCCTTAAATGTCTCTCAGTTTCAATAGCATCGAGCAGCTCTTGGCTACAAAAGTAAAATTATCAATCAACGGAAATTAAAAAAGAAACACCATTTTGGAGTTTCAGGATTAATGGGAAAGTCAGGTTCTTCCATATCGTCTGTGGTTGTCAAAGATAAAATTTTTGTGCATCAATTTATTTACCTGGCAGGGACTTTAAGAGATATTAACTGCCAACAAATTGGGCACTCTTTGCTTCTTTGGCACCTACAAATGTATCAATCACAGCGTATAGCTCAACCTTAATTCTTATGCTAAACTGGTGCAGGGAGGTAGAAAATGGTGATTCTCAATCAGTAAACCGAAGTTCTATAAACTTACCATTCCAGGATGCACTGAAGATGATATTCATGTTTGCAGTTGGTTATCTGAAAAAGGAAAACAAAATCCTGATCAGATCTCAATTCATAACAACTTCAAAGTGAATATCAGTGCAATCCCATACTTTTTTGTGTATTTAAGACTACCTTTACCATCTGTTTTGATAATATCATCTTTTTCGATTATCACCTTCTAATTTTAATAGAGAAATTGTTTTTTTAACTCAATTATAAACTTATATTTAGTGTCAACTGAGTAAAGAGATCACACTCTCCAGTCATAGTTGAAGAGAACATACTCAAAAGAAAGGGAAAAAGAAAGAAAATGAACGAACAATGCTCCAACAAACACAGAAACACCGCAGATCACCATCAAAATTCCCCGAAATGACAGGATTCAGATAGCACCAATGCAACAAAAAAAGCCTCACTACAATTTTAAAAAAATGTGTAGTGATATAGTGATAGGGTCTTGAGAAGAGAGATACAAAAAGTGAAGAAGTTATACAGTGGCTGGGTCTTCAGAAGTGAAAGACTCCAGACAGATACTGCAAGCGTCCTCGAGATCCTCATCAACAACACCTCCCGCCGGCGAAACAACGAATGAAAGCATTCGCTTCTCCGTCGTTGAGGAAGAAGAAGAAGAAGAAGAAGGAAAAGAACCGAAACCTTCCATAGTCGCCGAGTCAACGAATGAAAAAGGAAAACCGAAGAGAAAGAAAGAGAGAGAGAGAAAGACTAAAAAGGAGGTTCCAGAGAGAGGAGGAGGAGTGTTTGGATGGAAGGAAAGTAGAAGGGAAAAACGAAAAACGGAGAGGAAGAGGAGGGAAAAGGCCGATTCAGACGGTGATTCTGACGAAAAATCTCTTAATTTAAAACGTTTGTTGGATTGTTTGATTCAGACTTATATAATAAACAAGAATCTCACCTTAGATTTTGCTCTGTTAATTAAGTCATCACTATATCCTCGTGTCCAAGCCCCTTTATTTCTACTATATTACTCGCTTTTCTCCGGCTCTTTCGCAACTACTTTTTAATATAAAATATTTATTTTAATAATTTAAATATCTTTTAATTGATTTCTTTTATATAACTTAAGTTAGATGAATATTAAAGGAGACCCTTTTGTTAATTTAGTACATAAATTCAAGAAGTTATTGTTAAAAGAACAAAAAGGAGACCCTTTTGGACAAAATACATAAAAAAGCAAGGGCTCGTTACGAAATTTTAAAAAAAAGAAAGTTGAATGCTTTGGGTTTACTTGTTTGTTCCGCTCTTTGTCCAAGTCACACGGCAAGAACTAGACTAAAAGCAACAAATTATCATATTAAAATCCAAAAGAAGTACGGTTAAATTATTTGGTTCGATAATGTAAATGAAACGTGGGTGTTTCGCTTTTGGACAACCAAACCGAACTCCGTCCTAATTCGGGAATTTCTAAATTCTAACCCGTTTTAGTTGTCGTTTCAGTCCAACCAAAAATTTGATTTGGAAATTTTCAATTTCGACTATATAGGCCTACTTGGTAATTAGATCGTTAATTAATAGTTGATTATATTAGTTGATCTGACTATCGAATTACATTAGCTATTTGTTAGAGATGTTTGATAAAATTAATTATTTATGTGTAAAATAATTTATAAGAACCCAACTTTTAAAAAAAATTGTGATGACCTAAGTATTATATTTTAATATTTTTTCGAATATTTTCATAAGAATTTAAATTTTAGATATTTAATTTTATAAAAATTAAGTTTATAAATCTATTAAAGATATAACATATAATAATAATAGTAATAATGTGGCTTAGTTTAACTTATATGGTAAAAGTAGAGCGAGAATCAAAACTACAACACCCTGACATTAAGGAATAAAAAGAGAAAGCAATGGAGACACTTTGCAGTTTGTACTCTATTACTTGTACTAAATAAGTATGACGGATAGTGGCATAACTGGTGTTTGGGATTGAAGGGTGTGTTTGGCACAATCTGTCGTTTATCCAATCAGTTGAAGCAAAACGCTACTCCTCCTAAGTTTTTAAAAAATCAGTCGATTGAATTCAATCAATCGATTGAATTCAATCAGTTAATTACTAAACATTAAGAATAGCTGGTCAATAAGATCAATTGGCTAAATTTATTGATCAATTATTTTTTAAACTGACCAGCCAACAATCAAATGGAGCCATTACGAAGAGGTTAATAATGATTATAGTCAACATTGAATTTTCTATTTATCGGCAGGGATAAATTCAATATACTAATTTTAAAACATCTTATAATTTATAATATTTTGAATCAAACAAATATTATTTAGACGTGTCATAAATAAAACTATTTGATTTTAATAAAGTTGACATGCAATTATTCTGTTGATATACAAGATTTGAGAAAGTTTAATAATACGCAGTCTTGTCTTATAATTAGTAGAGAGACTATTTTCAAATTATGGTTAAATTTATTGATTTTTTAATAAACAAAAAGCTTAATTAAGTGATGAAAAATGAGTTTATTTCTTTTCTTAACGTAAAATCAAAGGTTGAGCTCGGTCAACCTACCATATATATTATAATTTGAAATCAATTCAAAATTTAGTTATGATTCAATTTGGACTCAAGTCTAAGTTATAAAGATAGAGTTTGAGTTAGGTCAAGTATGTTAATTTGTCAATAAAAAGTTTAAAGTTTGGTCCCTTTCAAAATCAATGAGTTAAAAACGATTAACTTAGACTTAGGGTCTACTTGTTTAGTGGGTATAAAAAAAGAAGAATGAGTACGTAATGAAAAATAGAGTTTGGTAAGGAACTACGATTATAGAGTCATTATTTTGATTATTCATTTTTGGATAATACCTCATTTCTCTCATAATCCAGAGGAATGAGTATTATTGTTTTGTAAAACTCACGTGCGTTTTAGGCATGAGTTTCTCCTTCAATCAGTAGACTCTCGTAAGCAATTAACAGCAACAGTACTCATCTTCACTTTTGTTCTTACGAGCTATGTTTTTTCAATCTTGTTCCCATCTCTCTACAAAGTAATCTCAACCCACCATAGAAACAGTCGAAACCACGAAGTAGCAATAGTAATTTTCTTCCTTTCTTTCTTCTTCATTTTTGTTGTTGATATAATTGCATATTTCTCTCTTTTGTCCTACTAGGTTTGGGTTTTCGATTCCTTACTCTTGGTTGTGATAATTATACTGTTGGACCTCGTTTTCGGAGCCCAACATTCGAAGTCATCATAAGACGTGAGCGTGCGCATTATCTTCGGGGTTATTTTCATGAACCCGTATTAGCCATATCCCACAAGAGTGGTGAGCCCTCACTAGTCAATCACCAAAATCATAATCCACTTCTTCAAATGATTGAATCTCCAAT
>JAOSBO010000211.1:50122564-50133207 GCA_027563915.1 Erythroxylum rotundifolium | reverse complement strand
AAAGTTCGCACTGAACTAAAAAGTGTACAATATAGTGGTTTGCCAAATCCTAAGTGGGAGCTTAGGTAGAGGACGTAAGTCTTAGCACCGAACCTCTATAAAAACAGTGTTTGCTTTCTTCCCTACTCTTTTTCATTTGTTTAATTTGATTGTTTATTGTGTATTAATTCCGTGTTTTTTGTAGAACTCTGTGAAAAAGTTTAGTCGATCTATTCAACCCCCCCTTCTAGATCGCTTTCATTACCTAGCTTTTCAACATGCCTTGTCTATATGTTGGACAATAATTTTTAAATTTTTTAATGTAGATTAACATGGCTCACCCCCTATTAGCAAACGATGGCATAAACTAAAGTAGTTTCTATACTTCAACAAACAACAAATAATATGATGGTTTTCTTATTTGTTATACATTATGTTATCTATTGTTTGTACCTTTAAAAGAAGGTCCGTGAAATTTTTTAAAAAATTAAGAAAAAAGGATTGATAGAATGAGATGGATTTTCGAGATGCAATATCAAGGCCTCATAGTCTACGCCCTCGAGGTAAATTTCTATTACAATATCCAATTTTGTTTCTCTTTGAGTTATGCTGCTCAATCATAACTTATTGTTTAATTATGAAAGATGTTGATACTTGATTAACTTTGGATATTGCAATGCAAAAGGATTTCTTGTTCCGTATCGAGGGCAACTCTATCATTTGAAAGAATTTGATGGCCTTCGACTAGAGACGACAGAGTAATACTTTAATATGAAGCATTCCAAAGCAAGGAATGTTATTGAGAGATGCTTTGGAATGTTGAAAGGAAGATAGAAGATCCTTGCATCCCCTTCATTTTTCTCAATTCAAACCCAGGTTCACATTATAATGGCTTGTTCCCTTCTACACAACTTGATTCGTAAGTTCATGAGGTTTAATCCACAATAGTCGATTACTGAAGATGAAGGGGAGAGTGAGGAAGATGATGAAATGGAATACATTACACAAATTAGTCCAACTGATGAGTGGTTGACATTCAGGAATAATATAGCAACCAACATATATAATATATGGACAACTAGATCCATTGACAATGATGTAGATTGGTAAGTTAAGATATGTTTCTTTCATATGCTCATTAGATTGTTGAAATATTTTGATTTTGATTAACGTACCTGAATGTTGAACATCTTTGTTTGTTTACTATTAGTAATATATAACTGAGAGTTATTTGATTACTTTTGAAATGTACTCATGTGAACATCTTCGTTTGGTTGACTATGTGTTTATGAGTTATTATATTACATCGTTGTAGTTAGAAATTTCAGCAAAGTTATTTTTGTTAAATGTTATTTCTTTGATAACTTTTACATTGTTGTATTTTTATTAGGAATGACTACGCAAGCCCGCGGGAGGGGAAAGAATAAGCAGTATTGGAAGGATGAGGAGGTTGAAGCTTTGGTCGACATTTTGTAGGAACTAGTTTGCGATCCTTTATGGAAAGTAGATGGGGGGTTCAAGAACAATTACATGGTTGAAGTGCACAATATGTTGCTGAGCAAGATTTCCAATTTTGATAAGGATGTCGATCCCCACATTGACTCTAAGATTAAATGGCTAAGAAACAAGTACAGTTCAATTTTCTAAAATGTGTATGCAAAGGGTTGTCAGTGGGATGATGTTAAGCATAAGATCAATTGTAAGAAACAATGGTTTGATGAATGGTGCTTGGTAAGGACATCTAACTCAAAAGTTGATTGAACTCTTATTTTAGTAGTTTCTTTTCTCATAATTATAACATTTTCTTGTTATTACGTTTTTAATCTTCTTCATCTTGTAATTCTCTTTTACAGAATCACAAGAATGCAATTAGATTGTGGAACTTTAAATTCCCATATTTGCCAAAATTGGACGTGGTATGGGGTAAAGATAAAGCGACAGGACTCAAAGCTGAGGATATAGCTGAAGCAAGTGCTAAGGCTAATAGTCCACAAAATATGACAGTGTGTTCTTCATCGGACAGTGGAGATGAACTTATGGTATCTGATATACAAGGATCCTCGGCTATTTCTTCAGGCAACCATGGAATAAAAAGGCGAAAAAACCTGTCAGCAAGAAAGAAAAGGTCTTATAAGGAAAAAAAACTAGCAACACTTCAGATTACTATTGAGTCAAGGTCTTCATCATTAAATTTGAGTCTATTTACGAGCAAATGACCTCATAATATGCAACTGTTACAAATGCTCTTATTGCGGAGTCTAAATCCGATTCCCCAAGTCATACGAAGATGCAAGAGCTCATCAGTGAACTTCCTAATATTGGCATATCTGAAATGAATGTTGGTAAGGCTGCTTTGTTATTCTGTAATGATCCTGTTAAGTTCAAGTTTTGTTCACTTTGCCGAGTCATTTAAAAAGGTCTTTGTACTTAGATTCATCTATCCATCTTCTAGTCTATGAATCATTTAAGGAAGCATATTAATATTTTTGTAAGTATTATGTACTTATAATGCAATTGATGTTGCCTAACCAGGTTAATTTGTATTAGTTAGGAATTTTGTGGCTTTGAAGCAAACGAAGTTTGTAGTGTTAATTTGGTTAGTTTGCATCATTTGAAGGCTTTTGGTTAAAGTATTGTATATATTTGTGATATTTTACATCATTTGCATTATCAGAGGAATTGTATTAAATCATATTACTTGATTTATTACAGTAATGGAATCGTAAATATTATGGTTATATCGATGAATTGTATAATGTTTTAGATGATTAAACTATATTTGAGAATATTATGTAACTAATGATATGTTGATGCAAGAAAATGTTAGAGTTTTTTTTTTTCAAGAGTTATGGGAAATCGGAAAGGAAATACCGCAATATACTTGATTTTGAACATTATGTCATTATAAATAGAGTCCATAAGTTAAATATAATCAATTAAAACATATTTAAATTTTAATATAAAACAAAATTTTAATAAATTTTTTATTTCTCAACATTTTTAGCAAACCAACCACCATTAACGGTAATGGTAATCATTCATTCATTTTAACCAATCATTATAATTATAATAATTATATCCATTCTCATTCCTTAGTATATTCATTTTCATTGTCCTTTGTGAACTAAGCAACCCCATAGACTTGGAGTCAAATTTGAACTTAAGGAGTTGACCCAAACAACCTATGCCTGCATTGCAAAATGACAATTTGTCAAACGAGGCATTAGCCATTCGAGCTATTGGGTTAAGCTTTAGAGTCGGTCCATTGCTGTCTTTAATGACACGTGCTCTTATTTTAATTGAATTTGAAATTATTGAATTAAGTTAAATTACTTCAAATTTCAAACTAAACTGAAGTTTGAAAAGTCGACCTAAAGCTTAACCCAATAGTTTGAATGGCTAGTAGACCCTTGCTGTCTCGGGCTCGAGCTTAAGGCAGCAAGCTTAAGCTCAAGTTTGACCCAAACTCAGCTTGAACTATTATTTTTGAGAAAAAAATATCAAAAAGATAGTTTTGTCATTAACTATCGAATAGGCTCAATTGAGCCCAAAAAACTTGGAATCAACCCCAACTTGGTCCGTTAACTTCGAGCTAAGCCTCAGGTCGAGTTAGACTTGGGTCAGTTGCCATCCTTACTTGCCATTTCTATTGACAAATTATTTAACCTGGCCTAACTCAGTTGAACCGAACCAGATGATAACATTCATATTGACAAATTATTTGACCCACCCCAACTTGGCTCAACCGAACCGGACAATAGCATCCCTATTGACAAATTATTAGACCCGGCCTAACTCGACTCAACCTAACCCGACAGTAACAATATACCATCATGATTAATCTCTCTTACTTGCCAGAGGCCAAGAGTGAGATAAGCATTCGAGCTGAGAAGCAATTACGATGGCTTCCTCAGTCTCGTCGGCTCGGTTTCAATCAGCTTCACAAACTCTTTTCTTCTCTAAATCATTTCAATATTCTATCCCACTTCATTCACAATCCACCAACCTCAATCCCAACTTGTCATTCATCTTATCAACTCGAATAACTCTAATTTCTGCACCCAATTTCAGGCCTTTACATGCCACTGTCTTCGACTCCTCTACTACTCCATTCGGAGAACCTAATGTTGAAGTGCACGACGCTTCGACTCTCCGAGAAATCTGTGAGGGTCAGGTTCCGGAGCATATACTCCGCAGGCAAGTTTCAAACTTTCAACCGTGTTTCTCTTTTCTTACTAGTTACTGTCTTTCGGGTTTTGAAATTGCTACATTCTCAAATTGTAGTCCTTAAAGCTTTTAACATGATTGTTCTTGTTATTCAAATGTTTAACATGTTTCAGGGCGGAGGAGGTGGGGTATGTGATGCCAACAGGCGTACAGAGGCAAGCTTTGCCTGTTCTTTTTAGTAGGCGTGATTGTCTTCTTCATGCCCAGGTCGATTTCTGTGCTTCTTTTGAAATTATTTGGGTTATTTGTTTTTGTTTGATTGATGCATGATACTTCCAAGCTTTTGCTCACCTCAGACAGGTTCTGGAAAGACGCTTGCTTACCTGTTACTGATATTTTCTGTTGTAAACACTCAAAGATCGGCTGTTCAAGCACTAATTGTAGTGCCTACCCGGGAACTTGGCATGCAAGTAAGTATCTTTGGTTGCTCAGAATTGTAATTTTATCTTTTCCATTTTCAATTACCCAATAACTGCGAGTGTTATTGTTGGACGAATGAATCCCACCTGGGGAAGGTTAGATGGAGGAGTGTTCTATTGTTTACTGACTAACAGCGGTGGTGTGGTGCTACTTTTTTGTGAACAAGGTCACAAAAGTTGCTCGGATGTTGGCTGCAAAGCCTATGGAATCTGATCAGAAGCCTTGCACTGTCATGGCTCTTCTAGATGGAGGGACATTGAGAAGGCATAAGAGTTGGCTAAAGGTGCAACCTCATTTTAGTATTGAAGTTTCCATTTCGTAGTTTTGTAACAAATTTAAGTACCATTAACCTTACAAACCAGACCTCCAGTAGAGTGGGGTAGAGGTTGGGAATGAAGTACTAACAAGTCTATGTTGCAGGCAGAACCGCCTACAATGGTGGTGGCAACGATCCCAAGTTTATGCCAGATGGTGGAAAAACACATATTTAAGCTTGAAGCATTGCAGGTGCTAGTTATTGATGAGGTAATTCCTATCTCTTTTATTTTGGGTTCCCAGGAGAATCTCAATGAAATTTTAGGAAGGTTTAGAAGTATATTATTTACACAAATTGGATTAGATAACTTTTGGCTTGTATAGTCTTCAATCGAATTTTGAGAAATTTGTAAGTAATATAGCTCAAAGCTGATTATGATGATGTTCTATTCTCGAATTTAATCACACAATTATTTTCTAAAACAGTGTATGTTAGGAGGAATGACATGCTATATTTATCATTTGAGTAGGTTGACTTCATGTTCAACTCTTCAAAGCAAGTCAGTTCTCTTCGAAAATTATTGACATCTTATTCGTCATGCAATGACCGTCAGACAATCTTTGCTAGTGCATCTATCCCTCAACACAGAAGATTTTTGCATGATTGTATTCAGCAGAAGTGGACGAAGGTTGGTTCACTTATAATCTTTTTAATGGTCATATGGGAATTTAATACATTGCTGCTGACTTGACGTATTTCCTGTTATATTCTATGGTTTTTTACAGAGTGATGTAGTTCATGTCCATGTCAATCCTATCGATCCCATGCCATCACGTCTGCAACATAGATCTGTGGTAAGGGATTTTGGCTATTTCACATTGTGCATTATGCATGTTGACGGTTACAAAAATTTGAATATATTTGTACTTTCTCGATGGCTTTTTCCATCGACCAAGAGTAAGCTTTCATAGTTGAATACTTCTATTCTCAAGAATTCAGTTCAGAGTTTTCTGACATTGCTTGCTTACTAGTTGTGCCCTAAAGACCAGAGACAGCAAATGTTACTATTATTGTTGCATTCTGATGCACCCAAGTCTGCAATTATTTTTGTTGCTGAGCAGGTACGCAAAGAATATCCTTCCTGGCCTGTTTATGCATTTCACAACTCTGTTCTCTTGATCCTTATACATTTATACTTTTTATTTAACCATAAAGTTATAGGGTTGACAATTCCCTCTGTGATGTGTCTGCAATATATAGGGTTGCTTGAAGCATGACATAGCAGATCGAAATATATGCCTTGTTTTAACATCTATCCACGTTTCTTGTGCGTAGACATATCATTTTTCTCAAATGAGATAATTAAGTGAATTGATTCATTTCTTTCTCTCACTGGAAGTCTGAAAAATCAAAAAAGGCAGGAGATGTTCCATCAACTACCAGTTTATTGGACTTCTTGAAAAGTTCTTTGGGAGATTGTTCAGACATTCTCCTTTTGGAAGAAGACATGAATTTCAATTCACGAGCAGCTTCATTATCTGTAAGTGCTATCTGGTATCTAATTGGCTGGAAAATGAATGAAAAGCTGGCTTAAGTGTTTAGTGCACTTGTGTAAGGAGGAGAGGGAACGGGGTGCAGATATTGGCATACTGCATGGTGTTAAATTATACGAAGAAAAAAAGGAATTATTTTTAGCAATGTTAATGCATTTAACATTGTTAATTGATTGTTATTTGGTTCAAAGAAAGAGAGCCTTACCAGTTGTGCATTTTAATTTGAACCTATGATGCAATTCATCCGAACTCTTTAAAACTTCTGTTCTGCTGATTACTAATTTGCTCTTGTAGTTCAGCATTGAGAGGCAATAATTTATCCCACAAAATGAAAAGGGAAAGAAAGAAAAAGCTAATCAAAGATGTATTTATCAACAATGTGTTTCTTGATGATACACTTGGCCAAGTTGGTATCTGCTAATTTATTCTTCATAAATGTAGGAAGTAAGGCAAGGAGGTAGCTATCTTCTCATATCAACTGATATAGCTGCCAGAGGAGTGGACCTGCCAGAGACAACTCACATATACAACTTTGATCTGCCAAGAACAGCCGTAGATTATCTTCATCGAGCTGGACGAACAGGTAGGAGGCCTTTTTCAGAAGAAAAATGTTTTGTCACCAGTATCATAACGCCAGAAGAGCGTTTTGTTCTACAACGGTATGAGAATGAGTTGATGTTTAACTGTGGAGAGCTTACCATACAATTAAATAAAGTTTTTATTTAATTGCTCGCTTATTCTTTTTAGTTCTACTCTTTCCTGTCAATTTTAGAGAACCAATTAGTGAGAACCTGAAAAGGCTTACAATTTAATGAGACAAGCATATAATTTGGGAAGTAGGAGATCTACATGATAATTTTAGTTGTCTGGAATGACCTGAATAGCTGCTTATCTCATTCATAGTCAAGAATAAGAATGTATGTTTAATATTTCTCTTTTATTAGAAAGTATGAACGAGATACATCACATTTTCTTCATCAACAAACTTCAGTGGTTAAGAGAAATATCTGATGGACCACAGTGTCAGATCTTTGCTTCCTTTGCATTACAATGTACGTTAGACGTCCATTGAGATAATACATTGCCAAATAGAACAGTTAATATTGTATCATGTAGTCATATGTACTTGTTCCATTTCTGGATTTTAAGTTCATCAATTTGGATTTTCTATTCCCTTTCTTTGGAATAACACCATTTTTTCTGCTTGTTTTGGAAGAACTGAGAGAAATACTGTTTCGTATTAGCAGTAATATTGCACGAAAGTTTATGTCCAAGTGCATCTCATTCAATGAGAGGAACTTCAAAATTGAGCTACTTCGAAATGAATCAGTCCATTTTGAACTATAGTATTAAGATAATTGACTAAAGTATTTTTAGTTATATAAACCAACAATTCAAACAGTGATGTGATGGTTGTAAAAGATGGCCTATCATCTGGTCACATCGACTTGAGGATATGCTAAATTTATTGCTATTTGCACATGAACCATTTGATGTTTCATAACTCATTTCTTGTTCTCCATCCTGACTAATCAGAAAAGGATGTCAAGATAAATAACTCGATTATATTACAACTCCATCTTGAATTGTGGAGTTTTTCAAGACAACAGTAACACCAGATCGGATATAGAAGCCATCAGATGATCTATCAGCTTCTTGTATGCCCTGCAAATCAGATATTATGGGGCATGTTAAACAGCACAACAAGTTAAGAAAGTGACCTGAACATTTCTTATATCTCATATGGCATGAGCAAAAGGCAAGGTATGTGAAATATAGTGTTTATTGTGTATTTTTAAATTTTATTTTTGTATTATAAAAATATTTTAAAATCATATCAAGATTTGAACTCTGGTAGAAGAAAATATCCTTTAAACTCTTGTCAGAAGATGAAAAGCAGAACATAAATCGTTCTGAGCAGTAATCAAGTGAGGACAGAATATTATTTGCTTTTTACAACTAGCAGTCTGCAGATCATACCTCCGAGTTGGTAATAACGACATTTTTCCCAATTCTCGCATTCTTGTCAATGATGCAGTCTCTGTGCAACGTAAGTGGGCATGAGGTTAACAATTAAGCAATGAAGAACAGGACTTGAGAGGAATACTAAACAAGGGCAGGAGTTGAAAGCATGTTACGCACTTGATTCTTGTGTTTTCTCCAATTCCAACAGGCACTTTCCCTTCAGCTAGAAGTAAAGCCACTTCAGCTTCTGTTTCATAGTAGTCAGCACCAAGTAGCACGGTGTCCTGTATTTATTTAGTTGTGTCATAAGGGTATATACATCAGTTTAGAATCGTTAGAAGCCATGAATCATACAACTAGATTTTTCATTCCTATGTTGATTTGTCAATTATAGAAACAAGCTTAATGATGTAGTGATCAAGGGAACCTTTAATTCCACATGTGAGTTGATTCGGGATCTGATACCAACAATGCTATGTTCAATGAAGCAATTGTTTATGAAACTTCCATGAGATATGATGGAATCAACAATCTGCACGGGATTGAATTCAGAAGCAGAAAACAGATGGTAAAGCAGTCAGAGGAAAATGATTTTGTAGAAACATAAACACTGCTTTGTATGTTGTCCAAATACAGAGCACTGAGAAGAAGTGGAACACTTAATTCACCTTGCTGTTGTCAATCTTCGAAGGAGGTAAGTTTCTTCTTGATGTATATATAGGCTTTTCAGCATCATAGAAGCTAAATTTTGGTGGCTGAAAGAAAGATGCGTAAGATCACTCACTCATCTAACCTGTAGTTGCAAAAATTACCCAGTTTACCATAGCAGAATTATTGAAAGGCAAATCTTTTCTTGTTACTCACATGCTCAGTCAGGGCCAGGTTTGCCTCAAAGAAGGATCTGATGGTTCCTATGTCTTCCCAGTAATCATTAAAGAGATAAGCCTGCTCATGCAATAGATCATAAATACCAAGTTAACATTTTGTTTTGCATCTCTATTCCTGAGATAGCAAGGCGTAGCAGTAAGAACACATGCATACCTTAACGTAGAACTCTTTTGCTGAGGCTGGGATTATCTCCGATCCAAAGTCATTTGCAGTTGGGAAACGCCATCTGAAACAGCAGCATTTTACTTCCTATACTGTTCCTCTAGTCATGATTGTGATAGTTTCTTTTCTGTTAATTTTGAGTACCTTAAGAGATTCAGGAGTATCTCCTTCTTGAAGACATACACTCCCATTGAAGCTATATATGGTTTCTCGACAGCTTGGTCCTTTGAAAGCCCCAACACTGTGGTATCGACTCGCTAAAGCATATGGTGAAGTTAGCAGCTGGACTTTAGAATTTCTAGTCTATTCAGAGATTCAAGGAACTAGGAAACCAACCATTGCCTTCAGATCATCCCCTTTAGGCTTTTTACTGAATGACATTATCCGTCCCTTGCTGTCAATCTTCATAAGACCAAAGCCTGAGGCTCGGCTATCATAGAACCAGAGGAAAGTCTTTAATTCTCAAAATCTTATCATATTATATTCTGTGAATTGAGAGATAAAACAATACAATGAAATGGATTGTGATTCAATCCTTGTTCATCTGTTAATTCATTTCTTCCCTTTAGGGAAGCGCAGTTTGGTAGTTTGCAAGGCTTATAACGTCAAGGTCAGGGAGGAACAAGTTGATAGAATCCTTTTTTCCTTTTCACCCTCATAACGGCATGTGGGAGGGATCAAAATCAATATTTTCGTTTTTGTAATTTTCTTAAGTGCATTGATCTCTAGTAGCAGCAATAATAACAGCCCATAGAACAAGGGTATCACAGTTGAGATCACTTTTGAGTGATCGAAACTTTGAAATGCAACTCTTAAGAGAGTTTTAACCTACCTGTCATCCATTGGGATACAAGAAATAGAGATATCTGCACCACTCTGCCTATGGCTCTGGAAATCAACCGATGAATCTTAATGTTTAGTAAATTAGACAACTGAATTTACCATTGGAATGAACTATCTAGTAACTGTGCTCTGTGTATTACCTGCACAAAGTCCATATAATCCATTCTGTACAATTGGTCTCCAGACAGAATCAGAACATCCTCAATGTCTTTACTCCTTGCATCCTATGGTATAGAAGTAGTGTTAAAGTTTATGTTTAACATCTTGATAACTTAATTATCACTCCATAAATAGAATGCTGGAAGAACAGATTTGTAACTGTTCCACAAATTTGGAAGAACAAATTTGTA
>JAOSBO010000211.1:50068572-50081568 GCA_027563915.1 Erythroxylum rotundifolium | reverse complement strand
TGTTAGTGCATGCCAATTCCATCTTTTCGATTTCTATATATAAATTTAGAGCACTAATCTTTCAAAGAAACAGTGAAAAACACTAAAAAGCAGGCCGACGTAATCCATGCAAACTTGTCATGCAACTAATGGTTGTTTTGACCGAAATATTATCTTTGGAATCATCTTTTATTAAATCCCATCTACTAGTTTACATGAGATCCAAATAAATGTATGGATCAGATTTAAAAGAATATGACAAGAACACCATAATTGATATAAGAAATCTGATCTTGTTATTTTATATCTCAATATTACAGTTGAAGTTTAAATTGTTATAGTGATTTATGGCGATTATAGGTACATTCAACTGTGATATCCATAATAAGGGATAATAAATTAAATAATGCCAAATTATTTTTTAATTTTTTTAATTTAGTGTCAAAATTTTAAGATTCTTAATTATAGAAATTTTATTGTTGAAAAGGACTAAAAGTAAGTAAATAAACTAACAATAAAGAGGACAAATAAATAAATAAGACAAACAGGTACCTAAAAAAAGAAAAAAATACTAACTAAAATGTCTATAGGGAGATTATTACAGATAAAAGTGTTAAATTTAATGACTAATTTTGTATAAATCAAGTTAAAAAGTTGTTTTTTATTAATGTAGTATGTCTAACAAATATATGGATGACAATTTTTAGCCCATAGACTTAAATTTAGTTGTTTTTAATGAGCCTGTCTCAAGCCTAGACAAACTCAAGATTCAAATATTATAAATAAAACAACATCGTCCTATTTAGAAAAATTGAATCTTGATAAGCTTGGGTCTGGAAAACCCACACCCTGATTTAATTTAAAAAGTAAAGTATTTTATATTTTTAATTTTAAAAAATCATTTTAAAAAACTTAGCAAGGGCTGGTTTCATGGGCTAGCCCATTGCCCAAATACTAGATATATATTCATCTATTAGTTACATTAGTAAAAATAATATTTTGATCTACTTTGTACAACACTTATAAATTGAAAATTTTAGAAAATTTGAGACTAGATTTGATTGAGTTTTTGGAGAGTGAATAAGCACTTTTTTCTACCGTGAAAGCTATTTTAAGAAAAATAAGTGTTTGGCTGTAAAATCTAAAAAATTTTTTAATAGAAATGACATTTTTAAAAGTTAAAATATACCTTTTAAGATCAAATTTAGAGCTTTTTAAAAAAACTCTTCTAAAAAAAGCTCATAAGCCTCAAACAAGTACTAAAAAAAATTGTAAAATATTATATACAAATTTTGTAATCCATAATTTGTAATTAAATACCTTTGACATATTTTATTTACTTTAATCGTTGAAAAGACAAGAGTAATTATTATTAACATTATGAGTCAAATTTTTAATGACAAAGATGGCC
This sequence comes from Erythroxylum rotundifolium, assembly GCA_027563915.1. Lineage (NCBI taxonomy): Eukaryota > Viridiplantae > Streptophyta > Magnoliopsida > Malpighiales > Erythroxylaceae > Erythroxylum > Erythroxylum rotundifolium. The sequence goes on along the minus strand of JAOSBO010000211.1, from coordinate 50,080,178 downwards.
AATCCCACCTCACAAACATCGTAATCAGAATTACTTGAACATCTCTTTTTATATTAATTTAATTTATTTAAAATGTATAATTTATTTAATAAGTATCTAAAAATAAAAATTATTTTATAATTGAGTTGACTCGCAAGTGGCAAGATTTTTTTCTCTCTAGGTGATTACGATGGAATTTAGTAAGAAACCAACCAAATTATACGCCTTTTGAGCTAATAAGTCACAACGCAAGTGCCATTGCGTATAACTTTTGTTAAAATAGCATGATTGTCCACTTTACCTTCTCCATCGTCTAATATGAAATATGAAAAAGTAATCACGAGTGTGAATGACCTAATTGGTTTCAACTTTTCATTTAAGTCTTTTTTTTTGTAGGAGGTGTTGAGTTCGAGTCACCGAAAGGAGGGGAGAGGAGGATTTATTCCTTGTTGATGATCCTCTATCCCTATGAAAATATTCCTTGGTCGGATTAATTGCGGACATCTCGCTTTCAGCGGCAGAGTGGGAGCTTAGAACTACCGCAAAGCTGAGGCTGATGGGAATCTAAGGCTGATGGGGGGATAGTGAACAATCAACAGCTGATCAGTCAGTATGTGACGACTCTTTGTATGTAGAAATATAGAGGCTTCGTAGAAACCTAAGAGATATTAGAGTTCTAGATTTATATAAAAAAAATGAAAAAATAATGATGCGTAAGCATGATGCATAAGCTTCAATTACATTGTTTAAACCAATCAACAGCTAACTAAACTTCAATTACATTGTCTAAACCAATCAACGGCTAATGCGAGAACAGATCCTCTGTTTCGATTAACTAATTCTTATTATATTTTATTAAATCTTATTCACACATTTACCTAAGGTTTATACAAATATGTAAACAAACTTAAGTTACACAATATTGGAACACTTTAACTGGATCAAGATACTTCAGCTCAACTTTTTAAATAAAATTATGTTATTTTAATCTCCGTTAATTAGATTATGTTATAATCACCATACTTTTTGATATGAACTAAACGATTGATTACAAGTAATGTGATTATTTTTTATATTTTACCAGTTAAAAGTGTAATCTGATTTACATTTTTTAATTTTCCATACTTACTAATTCTAAATATAAATATTTTATTTAATTTTTCAATTTTTATTAAAAGTATAATTTAATACACCAATCTTTAATTTTCACCGAATAAAAGCTAAATTATAATTACGTACACTCCTTAAATCCTACACATGTATCATAAAATTTGCAAAACTTTATGTAACATAGTTTTATTGAAAATAAGGTTTAAAGGGTATGCCTAATTAATATAATTAAACCATGTAAATGCTTAAGTTCAATATATTAAATTAAAATTTAAAAAATTAAGCTTTTCTACTTATTTTCTGGTAATATATTAATAATATTTCGTTTGATATTCTAAAACAAAAGAACCCTAATAACACGTGGTCTCACTACACAAATGTCAGGCCCGTGTAACTGAGGCCTATGAACTTGTGGGCTTGGAACAGAAAAGACTAGTAACTTGGTATCCGTAAATATAAGGTATCTTCACTTCTAATGCCTAATCTTTTTTCTTAATCTAAAAATCATTATTTTGAAAATTAAACCGGTTTGATTTTTAAATTTCCACTCTATTTATTTTATTAATTTTTGTTATTAAAAACTGATCAATTTTTTAATTTATAAACTAGCTTTCGTAAACTGATCGATTTTATAAATCAAAATAAATCGATTAATTTTCATTTAATTATTTCCTTTTTAAATTAATTTTAACTTTTTTACGTGTTCTTCAATTCTATTTTAAAAATTTAAATTTATTTAATTTTTAACTAATTTTATGATTATAAAATATCGGTTGAATCTTTTATGTTTTAAACTTCTCGTTTTATCGGTTACGTATATATATATGTATGTATGTATTAATCTTTGTTATTAAAAATTAATTAATTTATTGATCAGTTTTTTTATAAACTGATAGGTTTTATAAATTAAAATAAATCAACTAATTTTTATTTAATAGTCTTTTTTTAACTAATTTTTAAATTTTTTTACACATTTTTAATCATATTTTAAAATTTTAAAATTTATTTAATTTTTAATTGATTTTATTTCTATAAAATACCGGTGGAATCTTTTATGTCTTCAATTTCTTGTTTTACTGATTACGTGTATCTGCGTGTATATATATGTATGTGTATGTATGTATATATGCATTATATCTTATTTTAAAATTATAATAATAATTATAAAGCAAATAAAAGGAGTAAGAAAGTACAGTCAAGGGGAGAGAGACGCGAGGGTGGGTATGAAATGAAAATGCAAAGTGCGACCATTTCAAAGCCAAGTTATCGCGAGGTAGTGGAAAGAGAGAGAAGAGAGCAATTGACGAGACGATGATGATGGAGAGTGTAGAGAACATTATGGGTGTAAGTGTGGGTGTCCTCGTTCTCCTCCTCCTCCTCCTTATGTTGTTTCTCATCCTCATCCTCTTCCTCCTTGCCTGTAAGCCATGGCGATTCTTCTCCTCCTCCTCCTTTTCCCTCCTCTCGTTCTTCCGTTCTCGCTCCAATAGGGTATTACACTCTTCCCTCTTATTCCATCAAATCAATTTTCAAACAGAAAAGAAAGAATTTCTTGTTCTTGTCAATGCTATTGTGATTCGACAACGTAGTTTAGTATATGTAATTGAGGTTTTTACTTTTGTTTTTGGGTGAGTTCGATTTGACCTTCGAGTGTTTTCTTGTCGGATAATCGCTGTTTCTGTTTAGTTTCATTCAGGATGCTTTAATTAACAATTATACTTAAATAAGAGTAATCAATGATGCAAGTAAAACGGGTTGACGTTTCCTGATGTTGGAGATTTGATCTTGTATTATTTTCTGGGTTGATGTTGAGGTTGTCGAATTGTTTACAACTGAGGGGGTTTTAGTTGATTGATCTTCGGACTTATTTGTTGGTTTGGTTGTCTGATAAGTATCGGTACTTGCCTTAATACATTATCCTTGTAGGACGCGAATTGCTTTGTTAATTTAATACAAGCAACACAGATTAGCAAAATGTGTGGAAGTTGCTGGATGAGTGGCTGTAGGAACATTTACTAAATGTCATGACTAGGAACATTTACAAAAGATGATTATGTCGTGCCAGATTTCTGCTATTATTATGACAACCAACGTGTTGGATATATCCTGCTGTGGTTGTTGTCTGTGTGACTACGCAAGAGCCGATATTGTAACAATTTTAGACGATGGATATAACATGGCGTGATACGTATATTACATTTATGCATATGTATACCTGATAGTACAATAGGTGGGGTTTCATTTTAAACTCAGACTTGCATTCATCATAAAAGTTTACATTTCTATTTGATTATTGTTTATACTAAGGTTGTTCAAAGTCTCTTGTTTAAGTTGTCTACCTTAACTGAAAGTGTTTCATGTTGTCGAAGTTGTTAGGCTTATTAGTAGTAAATTGATTTTGTTAAGACCTAATAAAATCTCCTTTTTAAGGTTGGTGACTTAGAACGACCTCTTGTTTCTGATGATGTTCAAACTTCTGATGAGAACACTGAACTTGTAAGAAATTATGATCTAGAGGGTGCATGTAATCAGAATGAAGGCCTTTTGCGTTCACCTAGAACACAGGGACTTGTTTTTAAACAGAGGATCCAGGCTTCAGCCCCCCATCGGACTCCTGGTATTATATTTGAAGTCGAGAATATTTGTTTACATGATAATCACATCCCACTATGCTTGAATAATCTCAGAAATGAATTTATACTCATTTCTTTCAGGTGATAGTGTGATTTTAGATTTAGATTTAGTTTCAGATTCCACAGAAGACATATCAGTTGGCCAAACCCTCAAAGCCTCATGGCTGACAGAGCGATCGGCAGAGGTGCAAGCAATTAGACAAGAAGATCAAAGCCCTAGCCTAAAGTATGATATAGAAAATGAAGCATTTCGAGATTATGTCCCCAATGTTATCGCTGATCAAAGTAATTGTCTTATCCCACTTTTGGCAAGATATTAGTTACTGATATGTACTGTTATTTACATTAATATAAAAGCATGTTACCATATTATTCATTTAGAAGTGCAGGCAGCTGCCTCTCTCTTGAGGTCATATCCGGCCCTTGTCGTGGGCTTCACTGTACTGTGCAGTCAACAAGTGCTTCAAGGCTTCCACTGACTCTTGGAAGGGTTTCTAGTGACTTGGTATTGAAGGATTCAGAGGTTTCCGGGAAGCATGCAATGATTAACTGGAATGTGGATGTAACTACTATATAACTTTACAACCTTGATTTCAGTGAATGATTTCTAGTTTTTTGTAATGCATAGATTTTTAAAAAATAATATTTTGCTTTCAGAGGAAAAAGTGGGAGCTGGTAGACATGGGTAGCCTTAACGGAACACTCTTGAATGAGAGGCCTATAAACCATCCTGATTCTGGAAGTAGACATTGGGGTGACCCAGTTGAGATTTCTAATGGAGACATAATAACACTTGGCACAACCTCAAATATATATGTAAGTCAATCTATTTTGACTTGTGCATTCAGTGTGTATTGTTCTAGAGAGAAATGTTTCTATTTCCGTAATTGATATATGTACAGCTGTTTCTATTTATTTCTTTGCACACTTGACTAATAGTATCATAGTTAACATAATATCTTTGGGCAAGAGCTTATTACCTTTTTCAGGTTTTGATTAAGATTGCATATTGTTTAATAAATGTGTTTGTTTTTTCTTTCTGTTGGTTAGGTGAGTGTTACTTCTGAATCTGAGGTCAAGACCCAGATCCCTTTCAGTGTAGGTATGGCATCAGATCCTATGGCTTTGCGCCGAGGAGGAAAGAAGCTTCCTATGGAAGATGTGTGCTATTTTCATTGGCCGCTTCCTAGTGTCGAACAGGTTACTTTCAGATTTTGGTCTACAAGCAAGAGATGTAGCCTTGAGAAAGCTAACACCTTAATCCTGCTTTGCAGTTTGGTGTTTTTGGTATTTGTGATGGACACGGTGGTGTATCTGCAGCCAATTCTGCTAGCAAGTTAGTATTCTCATTTACTTATTAGTGTGTGATATTGCTGTGAAATTAGGAATCTTATTTTGTACTACTCACTTCTGAGTGAAAGTTTTTGACTTCTCAAGTGTTGTGAATCCATTTAGAAGAAAAAATTTTCCCCCTCAGAAAAGCAAGTAGCTATGGTGCCTTTTTCTTTTTTCTTTTTTTGCTGTCTTAGGACTGTTCTCAAGTAAAGCACTTTCCTGTCTGGGTCATGCCCTGCAACTTTTTTTCTTTCCTCCTTTTTTGATCCAAAGGATTGAGATACTGAGGTTACATTTACATCATTTATTTACATGCTTGTCTATATATTTTGTTCAGGTTGCTCCCTGAGAAGATAACTAGCATTTTGTCAGATTCCACTGTGAGAGAGAGGGTATTATCACAGTGTGATGCATCAGACGTTTTTAGAGTCGCATTTTCTCAAACAGAAGTTTCCATGGATAACCATTATGAGGTTTTTACCGAACTTTCCTTCTCATGTCACATTTGTCTATTTCATTTACATTTTTCTGTATTTATTAAGGCAATGTGTATAATGTGTATTCATGTATCTGGATGCTTAGGAGGATTGCTCTTGTTTTTAAGCGATAAGATGGATGGGTTTAATTAAGAGGAGCAGAGAGGAAGAGAGCAAGTAGCAACTGAATGTTAAACCTGAAATATTGGATGTTGAAAATGTACATTCATCTTATATTTTTATAAAATGGATTTGTCAAAATCTGACTAGGTGTTTTTGTATATCTAACTCTTGGTGCAGGGTTGTACAGCTACCGTTCTTCTCATCTGGACAGATGGTAATAGAAGTTTCTTTGCGCAATGTGCAAATTTAGGTGACTCGGCATGCGTCATTAAGTACGTTTTCTCAGTTTTCCTCTGAATTTGATTGTTAAAACTGTTAACAGAAATTTTGCTTTCAAATGACCCTTGTCAACAAACATTCTGGACATTCATGCTCCTTGGCTATGTGATAAAGAAGTTATTTATGCACAGATACCCTTTGTTAACATTGACACTGTAATGATTCATAATTTGCATGAGATCACTTTTTTTTCCCCCATAAAATTGGTTTTTACAGCATATTTAATGACACATTTCACTTTTGAAAAGTTACATCAAAATTTTGTATTTACTCATTAAAACAAAATATTATTAACTCCTTACATTTGTCACTTTAATTTTTCTTTCTAATATGTTTATTCAGTACTTAATAAATTCTGGAAACCAATAAATAACTTTATTTGTAATTGTAAAAGTTTTGAACAGACTTAACACATGATGGATAATACAACATATCAGTTGCACACTTGTAATCTTCGGTTAGACTTTGACGGTTGAACCATGATTATTGAATAGTTACCTTGACTGGTTGAATACCCTCATTTTATTCGTAAACATTGCAAATCCAGTGTATTTTTATACTGTTATCTCTACTTCAATTTCCTAAATTCTATCTATAATTTTGCACCTCGACTAAAGATAGATGTGATTGATGTTAATTATCAAAATGAGAAAGAACTTATTCACTTTCATTAGCTTTATGTTATAATTATAGTTATATATGATATTTCAGTGTTCATGGGAAGCAGATTAAGATGACTGAGGACCACAGAATAACTAGTTATTCCGAAAGACTTAGAATAAATGAAATGGGAGAGCCATTGAAAGATGGTGAAACACGTCTTTGCGGTAAGTGATGAATGAATTTGCCCCTAGAGTTGATAAGTTGAAACTGACCTTCGGTCACCTTCCCTGGTTCAGGCTTGAACCTTGCTCGGATGCTTGGAGACAAATTTCTGAAGCAACAGGAGCCCCGCTTCAGTTCAGAGCCCTACATAAGCCATCCTGTTCATATTAGCCAAGCAAGTGATGCTTTTGCACTACTGGCCAGGTTATATTCTTTTTGCTTAATACCCTCATATTGTTTGTCTTCTAATTCAGACTAATTAATTCGGTATTATCTCATCCATTTCGATTGCTCGCGCCCCTGAGCATAAAATTTTTTGTTGCTTTACCTGATTTAAGTCTCAAAATACTGACTCTGGACAACTTTCTTTTATATGAAATGAATGTATTGCAAGTTTTAAATGTTTGATTGTCCAAAAATTTGCAGTGATGGCTTTTGGGATGTTATTAGTATTAAAAAAGCCATTCAACTTGTCCATCAGGTAAATCTTGCTTTTTCATTTTTATAATATATACGATCCTAGTTTACATAATTTTGCTTTTTGTTTTTTCTCAATCTTTTGGAATGTAGTTGGTTCTGACAAATTGTTCATTAACACAGACAAGGGAGAAATATTCAGGAGATGGGGAGAATAATCCAGCTGAGAAGGTTGCTAACTTTTTGTTGGGTGAGGCAAAAAATTTGCGAACAAAGGATAACACCTCCATAATTTTCTTGGATTTTGACACTAAGTCGAGAAAATCTCTTAGATTTGATTCTTAGTTTATATATACAAAAAAGGAAAATTTTACAAAAGTTAGTGTAAATTCGCCTTTCTTTAAATCTTCTGCTTGCTTACTAATGATTACCAAAATAGATGCAAATATCATCATCATATACTGTAAAATGGACCCTAGTGACTAACTTTAAACCTTTTGGTACAAGTCTGGTTTAAAAAACATTGATCTTTGTAATTGCCATAAAAAAGAAAGTGAAGATGAGTCCACAGGATTCGTTAAATTGGTTTGTAAAATTTATAATAACTCACTGGTTATTAATAAAGATTATTAGATTTATTTAGTGTTAAAGGTTTAAGAAACAAAGTAAATCAGTGCACTAACGGATAAGAATAATGTTACAAAATTGGTATTACTTTAATTTTCCTTTTAATTTCATCGTTTTATGTTTGTATAATATAAGAAATTAGTTCAAGTTATTTCAATTTAAGTTGATCAAAATTTGAACCATATTTTTTCAAAATTTAAATAGTCAATTAATTGAATGGGCTCGAACAAAATTTTGATCCGACTCGAGTTCGACTAAACCATTTGTTAAGGTGGAGGATATATCGGTCTAATGTAGAGATGACAATTGGATTCGGGCATAGTTTAACTTTGCCGAAGTTAACGGATTAGGCTTTAGGATGGATGTAGTTTAGGGCTATATAAGTATGACCTGACCTAAGGCTCAATATCTATTGAGAAAAACAAAATCATTAAAATGAGGTAGTTTTCTCTCTCTTTTTTTTTGATAACAAAGGCAAACACTTAGAAATTATTCACCCCTAGGTGAAATTTACCATCCGACATCGACATCTCCACCATCCCAAGCGGAGGAGATATCATAGCGTCGTATCCCGTAGTCATATTACAAGAATCTTTCGCAATAAAATCCGCATGCTACTTTTCTTGAAACATATTACATACGGGACTTGATCCTTTGTCCCAGCAACCTTGACCCAATTCTATCCCAGCTCATCTTAACCATTGATTTATGTGGGTCCTATATAAATAAATGGTTAGGATAAACTGAGACAGAATTCGGTCAGAGTTGTTGGGACAGAGGATTTGAGAGGATTACATACTTGCTCCCCGGTCTCCGTCTAGAAGTTTGATGTTTTCTCCTTTTTATCAAACTAGCAGGTATACACTGCGCAAATGCACAATAATTATCTGTATGGGTATGCCCAGTAAAATTTTCAAAAGTCTTATGTAAAGAAATTTTTTTCATTTAACATTTTATAATTCAATAAATAATGACAAAAACCTAAAACAGATGTAGATGGTGTAATTTTAGTGTTGTTATATTGATCATTCTTACATTCTCTTGATCTTTACGAATTGTTGGTGTTCTTCTTCTTTTTCAACTGCATTTGTTTTTTCGTTGCTAGATAGATCTCACTATGGTTTGTGTTGTTCAATTGTAATAAATTAATACAATATATCAGTTTCAATAAGATATTTTTAATGTTTGTCATTATTGTCATACAAAATTAACAATCACTTGTTTAATAAATTTCAAATATCAATGTACAAAATATGTGACTAAATATTGTGAAATGTGAATGAAAGAAAAGATAAAATACTATGAGATCATGTTGAAACAAAAAAACACAAAACAAAAGTTATGAATACATAACGACAACAGAAATAGATTAACACAGGATATTAAATTATTAAAATTATGATCGTTTCACGGTTTTATTGTTTGACATATTGCTAATAAAGTTTAAGATAATTTGGGTTTTTTCCCTGTCATCAATGTCTACATTTGAATCCGGATTGGACTCATTCAATGTTTGGTCAAGACATTCTCTTACTTTGGAAGAAGTGATAATGTCTATAAAAAAAAACACAATTAGTCATATAGTATAAACGTTACTATATTTCTAGTTAGTGTTATTATGATGAAGATAAAAACAGGAAAATTTATTATGTAAATAATGATTAAAACCTGAAAAAGGTGTCGATGATGTACTTTTGATGTTGAAATGTTGATCGTCTTTTAAAATTTCTTTATCTTTTTCAATTGAAGTTACATCCTTATGTGATTCTGCATCGTCACTTTGACGGTAATAAATAACAGTGAATCGTTGTCTTGCATCAGATGACTGGATTTGTCCAGGTTTGATATGCACAAGAAAGGTCTTTATTTTCAATTCTTTGTGAACCTTTTCTAAAGGAAGTTCAAGACTCTTTTTCATGGCAAGATACAAGTTGTGAATCATTAGTAAAATGAGTAATGATTTTTGTCAACGCATGAAAATCAGGTTGTAGTAAATGTTAAATAAAACCTGGTGGTAAGATTGCATAGCTTCAATTGCAGTAAAAGTCAAGAGTTTTTCTCCAAGAGCACCGAAAATTGAAGTTGTTACAGTTTTTGTTTCGTCTGTTAAATCAATATCATAACGGCATCTGCAATTTCATTAAAATGCTAATGAGGAAGGTGTTGGATGAGGTTTAAGATGAATGTTTCAACTATTTTCTTCTTTTATTTAGTTGATGTTAAGATTAACTTTATAGTGTTTGTTAAATTTATTTCCTAATACATATGTTCAATCAAAATAATAGGTAGGAAATTGAAAAGGGAAAAGAGAGAAGGGAATGCCTGGGTTCAGGTGTAACTTTTTCCCAGCAGGAATTGCAAGTGAATGTAATTCCATATGTTGTAGCTGTTGAATGAAAACATTTTTTGCATGCCATGTACCAATACTTTTGCAAAATGTGTTGAAAGGAAATTTGAGCTTTAATCCATGCTGTCTGATAATATATGAAAAGATATTGGTTCAATATCACATAAGTTGGAACATTTATTTGTCAATATTCAATAAAATGTATTTACCTTGGACTTAAGGAACATGATTTTAGTAATTTTTTGATCTAGTTGGCAAGAAACATCAGGGTTATATTTGAGATAATTTTGTTCGGTAACCACGTTTTTAAGCTCTTTGCTATTTCGTATAGCCCTGCAAAAAGATAATTTTAAATATCAAAGCATGAAAGTATTCTCAACTTTTATAAAGCTTCATTTTTTTTAAGAAAGAATAAAACTTTCCAACGTCATTTTTTAAGATCTACAGCTTCTTGTATTGGTGGATCAATAAGAATTGCAGAATCAAACCAGGTGGATAATGCAACACCTAAAATGTTTCTTTATTAGGTAACAATGAAATAGTAGATTACTTAAAAGAGCAATTGAAAAGGATTATGTCAGAAAGTATAACATTACCGTTGTAAAAATTAACTTTTACTTTACGGCATACAACTATGGGGAAAGTATGTAATGACTGCACAATTTTCTGACCTTCAACAGTTTGTAGGCTAAGAGAAAGAAGAAAAAGTTAGTAAGGAAAGCTTAATGTTAACTTTTAAAAGTTTTAGAAGATGATAGCAAATGTAGCATGTTGTTCATTGGCAAGAACAAACTTTTGTACAATTGAAAACTTACTATCTTTGTTGATTTCTTTTATATCCAAGACTTCAATAACGATTCCCAAGATATCTATAACATTAAAGATGAATATCAGTAGATTTACCAAGGAAAACAAAGTGGAAGTTTAAAAAGAAACTTATCAAATATGTAACCGATTGATTTTTGCTTGTCGTTCATATAGTTTGTCAAATCCGTAAACGATTTGTAGCTAAATTTGATGGGGATGATACTGTCGTCATCAGCTAAAGGTTCAACAACAGTCCAACTTGCAATTATCCATTGAGTTTTCAATTTGCCTGTTTGATATTGAGATGGAATTGGTTTGACAATGGCGTTACAAATGATATATTTCTTGAATGGTTGCAAACTATGGCTCATTCGATGGATATCGTTGTTAAAAATAACAACTTCGACTTCTGAGCCCTGTTATAGATATACATATGGTAAATAGTTTAGTTAATGTACACTAAATATTGTATTGGATAAGAATAGTTTAAGTATACCTCATAATCAAGGAAGATAAACTTTTGTTGCTGTGATTGAGAGCTTGCTGATGTGACTGTTAGGAATTATGTTAGATATATCCTATCTTTATTTTTGGCATTTTATTGAACATGGAAACTATCATGGAAATTGGCTAATTGGAATTGTCTAT